>LGSN01000905.1:0-18667 GCA_001314375.1 Phytophthora podocarpi | reverse complement strand
TCGAGAAAGGTTTAGCATCGACGTGCGAAGCGAAGTCTTCGCGCGGTGTGCTAAACCTTGACATTGCCGTCTCCCCCTAAGGGTTTTCAGTGTTAGGGTCAGGGAGTAAAGTTGCTCGAGCGTCCATTTTCTGAACAAATAGTTGGTGAACGTAGGGAGCCTTCTCATTTTTTCTTTCACTTTCGCTTACATTATGGACACGGTGAAGATCGAGACTGACAGGCTGCTGTTTTTTTTATATACATTATTGGCTCTTAGTTATTGTGTAAGATCGACAGGGCTTCAAAGTCTGGACTGCTTCCAGAGTCGCGTGTATTAACTAACGTTATGTTAATTCGGAGAACCAGATTTGACTACCAGTAGCATGATTCACGGGACAAATATCGTGGAACCGACGAGATGGCGGTCGAATTTTTCGAAGTGTATTACCACCTACGTTGGCCCTATGACTCCCATTGACCCTGTGTCGTGGGCGGGCGCAGTTCTCTCTCTGGGACTTGGATACCAAGCGCTTAAAGTCGAAATTGGTGCTGGAAACAGCCGATGCAAAACCTGAAGAATATACTTGTAACGTATTGAATTAAGAACCGTTGAAAAATGAAATGGGACACTACTCTGTAAGCCAAGCGACTGTATCAAAACTACTTGTAGCTTACGACCTCACTCACCCCTTCAAACGAATCCACTTGAGAAGCATCTTCAAAAGATCGCCATTGGCATTGTAGAAGTCATAAAATCGATTGTAACTTTCACGTTCCTCGAGTCGACTGCCTTGGTTATCATCGCGGCGACTACATTGTGGTGCATGAAAGGCGCTTTGTTAACTTGGCAGTCAGTTTGGAAACGACGTCAACGGAGCACTGATAGCGAATCGCAAAGTGAGAGGTTTTCGTGGGCTACAAATTGCTGGCTACTCCGTCAGATGCGATTTTAGTTGGCTGTTGTCGCAGGATCGTGTCATCTAAGTTGTCGTGATGTAATTTTCGCGGTCTACGTTATACGATGAGTCTCTCTGAGATTGTTGCTGGGCGCGGCGTTGTACAGTTCTCTGGATTAAATCTAGAGCTGTTGGGGTGTCGGTCAATTCTCGCCGATTGGTGGGGTTGTCGCTAAATCTGTTGCTGCCGGAAAGCAGCAATATATTTTGCTCAGTCAGAGGGGGTCGTGGATCTGTGGTGTATCGTGGCAGCTACACCGCTTGAAGTGATGTGTGAATCTTTAATAGGGAAGCTACCACCATCACTGCAGCATTCTTCTGTTGAAGTCTGCGTGTACCGACGGAATATTTTCCTCCGTGCATAGCAAGGAGACTACAACCGTTACCTCAAATGCGAAGGAACACTGCAAACCCCATTGTAAAGGTCTCGTCTATTATTGCTCTGTGGTTGTTGTTGTCTTTGTGTCCATTGTGCTTGCAGGGTGGAAACCACGACGTCACGTAGTCCTGGCTAGAAGTGTCAAGTGCCTCCCATGGATCTGACTGCGCTCTGGAATCACGAAAAGGCTCGCCTAGCAACAGAACTGAATGCAGTCGGAGTTGTTCCCACCAATGGAGGCCGCAGAGCGAGTCTTCCAGTTGCAAAAGATGAACGAGACAACGGACCAGTCGCTAGAAGTAACCGCACCAAAGCCTCCGTCGCAGTCGCTCCAAGTCCGAATGTGAAGCCTCCATCTGGAGCCAAGAAGAAGTCTGTAGTACTATTCAGCACCGCACCGAGTTACTTGCGGGATCGAAATCGAGTATTTCAGTTGTTGGTGGAGACCAGCATCGCGCCGTCGTGTACTGAGACAATTCCCCATTTCTTAGGCAGCAACGAGTTCGCTATGGAGTACGCCGATCGGGCAGTCCGACGCTTTGTTCCCCAGCCAGCCCAACAGCAAACTGCTCCTGCCTCCCTTGTGCCGAACACTAACAACACCGGATTAACCTCCCGGGGTCCGACAGGGCGAAACAATTCGGTCCGTGTGAACTCGTCTTCTCTTCACACTCAATCTCCTTCACCTCCAGTACAGTCTGCTCAACCAGCAGGACAAACTGCCGTGGCTTTCCCGGCGATGACAAAAACAGCGCAGATAACCAGGAAGAACGGACGGAAGCGCGCAGGCACCGAGTATTCATCGCAAGCTTTGAAGCCTTACTTTGGTGACATCTTTGGTACACGTGGTGAGTACATCGATGGAATGCTCTACATGTCCCGCATGAAGCGAAGCTATCAGGCGATGGTCTCCAGTGGTGACCAGCGAGGCAGGAAAGTTGAATTCAACCTTGGCAATCCCCCTTGGGGAGAACTCACACGAGCAGAAGGGCGTAATGTGCTGAAAGATGGCGTGTCCGATGCATTTGCAGTCGCAGGGGGCAACGGAGGAGGCAAACTGGGAGGTGCAGGCGCTTCTCGTCGTGCAGGCTCCACAATAGTCATCGCAAGTCCAAGTGAAGACGATGGCGAGCCAGGTTCGACAGTGACTGGCGTCCAACGCAAGCAGCAGCAACGATGTTCGCTAACGCTAAGCAACTGGAGCTTCAACCCAGACAACGCGCGTCTGATGGTGCAGGAAAACGTGGTGGAGGCTCTCATACGACTCTGCAAGGACGGAGACAAGACTGCATGTACTCNGAACTGAGGCAAGTGATCGTGCAGCAAGGAGCAGTGAAGACTGTTGCAGAGATTGTGAACGATATGGAGGACAAAACGATCCGAACGGCATGTGCCATCACACTGTGCAACTTGTGCTCTCTGCAGGGAGAAGAAGGGCTTCTGGTCGAGGATGGAGCTGTGAGCGCGCTCTCGACACTAATAAACGAGCACGAGAAGGTGTCGCACATTTGCCGCTCCGCTCTCTTCAACCTCACCTGTGTCTCGCAGTCGTATCACAAGATCGAGAGCGTCCTGAAGGCGTTTATTGCTCTCGCGTCTACACGAAATGGAGGCGGGGGCAGCGGTTTTGCTGGTAGAACCGAGGAGGAGTACGATGATATCACCGCCAAGGCTCTGTGCAATTTGTCCAACCTCAAACGCATTCGGCTTCGACTCATGGAAGAAGGCATCGTGAGTGCTATCGCCTCGTTGCTCCACCCTAATATCCCATTGATACAGGAACTGCTAGCGCATATTTTATTAAATCTGTCTCGACTTCCGACCTGCAGGAACGAAATGGTGGCAAAAGGCTGCATGGGGACTTTGGTGGCACTCGCAGGAGCTTCAAGCGCTATTACGACCAAGTGTTTGATTGGAATCACGTTGTGGAACCTCAGCAAAGACCCAGGAAATGCGATACGGATGGTGCTAGAAGGGTTGCTGCTGCTTGTGAACGAATTGTGTCAAGACGTACGTGGCGCTGAGGACAACGAGTGTGGCGTAGGTCAGGACATAACGTCTGAAGACTCGATGGCGGCGAAAGAAGAGGATCTCCTGCAAGTTTGCGCTCGCACGCTGTACAACGTATCATGCTGCGAAGATTCACGGTCAAAGTTGGTAGAACGAGACGCAGTAAACACCTTATCGTCGTTGTCACGACGATCTCGTGGAGATGATGCAAAGCAAATGTGCACAGTGGCGCTCTGTAACTTGCTAAGTGTTCAAAAAGCAGCAGCAGACATCGTCACAGCTGGAGCGATCACTGCACTAATTCAACTCAGTATGGCGCCTGGACAATCCTACGAGACTCGGAGCCTCTTCTCCAAGGCATTGCACGGTCTGTGCGATAAAGCAGCGACTCGAGCAGCAGTGACTGATGCTGGTGTCATTCCTGCACTCCTGTTCCTGTCCAGCATCGACGAGGCCAATGCTGAGGAAGATGTCACTACGGATCCAATGAGCCGACAAACTGCTGGTGTTTTAAGCGAGATTCGCGTTCGATGTACAGCGGCATTTGCTTGCTTGGCTGCGGATTCACATACGGCGGGTCACGTGTGCAATGCTGCAGTAGTGCAATGCGTGACGAGAATTTTAGTTCTGGAGCACTCCAACGTTGCTATTGAGCGGTTTTGCTGCTCGTGCTTGAGTCTGCTGTGTCGAGACGAGCAGTGCTCGCTTATCATGGTCGAAGTAGGTGCACTGGAGATGGTTCTGGCGACTTGCGTGGACTCGCATGACCAAGAAAGTAAGGCATCTTGCTGCCATGTGCTTGCCAGTGTATCGTGCCATCCAAGCTGTTGTGTGGCTCTGGTGCACATGGGAGTGATATCGGTGTTGGCGACGCTGGCGAAGATCAAAGAGGACGCCACCATCCAACGCTGCTGTGCCATCACACTCGCGAATCTCTCCGTCGAGCCGGAAATTCGAGAAACATTGGCGTCTGCGGGCATTGTAGCGATCGTATCTGTCCTCAGCAACTCGTACAGCGAAGACAGTCAACGTGACTGTGCTAAGGTTCTGTGCAACTTGTCATGTATCCGCGGCAATGAAGCTGCACTCGTTGGGGAAGGAGCTGTGGGGGTCTTGATGATGATTAGTATGGTAAGGGCAGTTAGTATCTCCACGAAGGAGACCTGCATTCGCGCGCTGTTGAACCTCCTGAATGCTGAGACCATGAAGCACTTGGTCAAAGAGGGACTGGTGAAAATCCTATCCGCGTACGCTGGCCTTGCATCCAAGCCAGTGGCAACTCTCGTGACCATTATCTTTGGGAAGCTACTGAGCCATCCAGTGGGTCGGAATGCGCTGTGTGCGGAGCGATCATCGCTCCTTGCACTCTTTCAGCTTATGACCTACAACCCTGCAAGTCCCCAATTGGGCACAGAAGGGAGGCAGTTGGCATCCCTGCACGAAAACTTGCTCAGTGAACTCGTGTACTACGAAAACTCGCGGCTGCTAAGCGTCCACACTGGAATCTTGGATGCTCTTCATCGTATTTCGGTGTATGAAGACCACTACTTGGAGGACAACCACGCCCAGAACCACTGCCAAAGTCATTGCACAGAGAAGACTCTTGCTCTTGTCTTCTTTACTCTAGCAAAGAGCGAAGACAGTCGGATGGCAGTGGCATCCTCCTCGAACTTGGCAACCGTCTTGAAATTCCTAACCCTTCACTCGGCCAAAGGCGATTGTGACGCATCTGAATGTGCCGTGTATGCTGCAGCGACGTTGTGTTGGTTGGGGTGGCACGAAGATACTCGCCGCTTCTTGCAGACCTCGGACATCCCTTGCGCACTTACGCGGATGCTACAGATCCACGCAAATGGTGGTGGCGATAGAAAGAATGGTCGTCTCTTGTCGTACTCGTCCCAAGCCATTAAGACATGCGTACTCACGCTCTGCTGCTTGGCGCACAGTGCAGAGCTCTTGGAAGTGATGCTGAAGGAGGGCGTTGTGGCATATTTAACCGGAATTCTTACCTCGAAGCACAAAAAATCCAGCGATCTGAACAGCGAGGCTCATCTGTCTACCGATGAAGAGTTCGTTGCACTCGTCTGCATCCTATTTCGCCAGCTCAGCCATGTCACGGGCTTTGCTTCAGCAATCACTCATCAGCCTGCCCCGATCCTCGATTTGTTCTGCAATCTCGCACAACACGTCGTGGCAAACCGCGACATTAACTCGTCTCTCGATTGCGCAGACGCTCTCTGCAGCATCGTATTCACCCCCACAATGGAGCAGCAACTCACAACCGACGTTCATTCGCCTGGAAAGGGGCGGACTCCTTCTCAGACGTCAAGGCCCTCGCAATTTCTAGTAGACAGGAGTGTCCTCGGAGCCATCGGGTCGCTTATGAGTGATGAACAGCTACTGGAGACGCGTTGGCGTTGTTCTGCTAGCTTGTGGGCATTGTCGGCCATTCCTGAATACCGGAAACAACTAGTCGAGTTGGGCGTCACCCCAATGCTGGTCAAGGAGTCTTATCGTGCAGCGGAGATCGCATCGTTGAACACGCTTCAATGTTGTGCTGGGGCTCTCTGCAATCTCACTATCGTGCCTGAAGAGACGAATTCTGCGAAAATGGTCGAGGAGGGAGCCATGCCAGCGTTGATTCAACTCGCCAAGCTCGAGAACGACACGATTCGTGAACACTGCACGCTGGCGCTCTCCAACTTATCGGGGCCGTCGCCCACGGTCGAATCTGGTGCCGTCTCCGCTTTATTGAACATATCGCTCGACCTTTCGTCGGGATTGACAAGTGCGAGTTTGGCTTCCAGACGTGCAAGTCAACCGCAACCTGCAATATTGAGCCGTCCACCGCTGGTGTCTGGCGAGCGACATCAACAATTTGCTGTGCTTCCAGACTACGCCATTGCGATCACTCAAGACCGCTCCCTCGACGAGCAGAAGTTCGAGGCTGAACTTGCTGCCAGTACTCCGCCACCTCCTCACTTACCCACTATAGCTGCTGATCTAGCTGGTTCGTCTGGTGAAAAGGCCGAGGTCAGTACGAGGAAGAGTGAGTCGGTTGCTCAGCCAGTGGTCCAACGCGAAGAGGGAACGCGCGAGTACATGGAGACGAGGTTCTTTGGCAAGTTGGATCCTGAAGAGAGCCTGGCGTTGATGACCGAAACCGAAGAGTGCGAAGATGAAGAAGACAGCGTTTGGGTCGATTTCCGCACAAAAGAGTACGCAGGGAACCAAGAGCTGGACCCTAGAGCGGATTCAAAACCTGGATCCCCCATAGGGAATCAAGAACACGGCGAGGCGGTGCGTTCAACAGAGCAACCATATGGGAACTCTAGTCGGAAATTGGGTGCACCAGGAGCTACTGTGGCGCCGAACTACACACTATCTCCACTGTCTCGTGTGGTGGTGCGTAAGGCTCATGCTGCCCATGCCGCCCGAAAATTCAAAGACGCAACTACACGAAAGATACGAAAGGAGGGAGATATTCACAATCCCATTATGGTTGGGTCTCAGTCTTCACCGAGTTTGGTGAAAAGCACACCGGACATCGATCCTCAAGAAGCTGCCAGAAGCACAGAAAACCATTCGCATGAGCGGAAGGCCACACAACCAGCGACTGGATCCAGGCCTCCATCCCAGTTGGAAAGTCTCGCTTCTTCAATGTCCACGTCCTCTTTGCCATCTTCGTGTGGTGCGAATGGAAGCTACATCGACACTCAAGCTGCTCTTTTAGCGGCCGTCTCAGCAGCTGGACTCTACGGTGCTGCCCCACCTCGGGTGCAAGACTACATGCACTGTGTTGACGATGCGAAGGCTACCTCCACATCTCTCAACGCCAAACAGCAGAAGAAGAGAACTGCTATGAATCGGAGGAAGAAGGAGCAGGAATCCTCCTCCGATGGAAACTCAAATGTGCTAGCAGCACAACCCAAGTCGACTGATTCTCTTCTGCCGGCTACTACCATCGAGGAATTCCAAGGCCAGGCAAAACTACTAGGTCTATGGAGTTAACGGGTGGAAAAAATGAGCAAGGATAGGAAGAAGAGTTGTTGATTAAGCCATTTCCAATGATGCTGCACGTAACTTTGTACACCCTGCACTCTCGAAGGAGCTATCTACCCGTTATTGTTTTTTCGTAGCCCACTCGGAGTCAGCGGTGGCAAAGGATTGACAGCATTGTTACCGTTCTTCGGTTGAAGTGGATGAGTAGAAGGTGATAACAGCCCCAAGCTGCTCAAGAATCTGGGAGTCGTGCCAGTGCTTTCGAATGGCATCCCAAACTCCGCCCCAAGCGGAGAGGGCAGCATCGCTCCAAACGTGAGCCCAGTCGTTGCAAGCAGGTGCAAGTTGGGCTCAGAACTTTCAGACCCCGTCGTGGCACTGGCGCTGAAAGAAACACCAGCCGAGACGTTCAAAGCTCGAGGATGTAGTCGAAGTTGCACGGCCAAAGTCTCCAGCACAATCTGTGGGTCTGTCTGTTGAGCTACAAGCAGACCGTTAAGTACTTCAAGCGCCTGCTCCTTCGTAAAGAGTGGATGTGTCCGCTGTGGAGGACGTCTCCCGTTTGAGCTCGTGAACGCAGCTACAGCTGACGCGATGCCAGCGAGTAGATCTGCAGGGGCTTCAGGAGGTACGAACACTTCGGCCATCGCGTTCACTAGGATCTGCTCCTCAGCAGGTGTGAGAGTTATGACACTGTCCAGTACACGTGGAGAGGTCATCTGCGACGCCAGTCTCCCGTTCTCTCCGATTGCTGCAGCTTTTGTCGCTAGAGGGAGTCCTGGGTGACGAGGGAATTGTCCTAGATGCATGGTAATGTGCTGGCCGCTCTCAATCCGTGCGACGTCGTAGCAGAGTTTCTGGTATCGCTCTTTGAGGTCCACGGGGCTCTTCCCTGGAATACGAGAGGCCATGACTTCCCATGGATAACACACTGAGGACGTGCTGAACGCTGCCAACATGTTCTCGAACGCTGCGTCTTCCTCTGGTGTCCAGCGTTGGTCCACACTCTGCATGAACTGGCGCTCCTGTCGCCTGTGGGCGTTCAGCTGCTGGAGCTGAGCGAAGTACAGTCGAGCATGGTACACGACGTGTGCAGTGTCCCGAGTGCCCACCGCAGTCGCAATCGAGTGCCACGCTTGTCCGACGCTGGAGCATTGGCCGCCTCCGAACTGCTCCAGCGCTAAGAGGAAGCGCTGGTGTTCGTCTGCAGCCCAAGGACGTTCATTCTGGTTGCTGGAGATGTTGAACGTGTTCAAGTTGGGAGTCGTCGACCCCGGTGGAGTCCGCTTCTTGCCCATCGCAGTAGGCAGCGAAGCTCCAAAGCCGCTGGAGGCGACGGGAACGAGCAGCTCGCACGAAAGCAGCAGAGCACAGTAGAGTGGGGCGGTAGGCGACCCACCACGCACAAAAAGGCAACTTGCAAGAAACTGCCGCCGCCCCGGATTGTAACGGACGGACGGAGAAAACTAGAAACGGAGGTGACGAGGGGGATAGTAACAATAACATGGAGAGGCACGGGGCATCATACGGATAGATAGATATTATTATAATACCATCGATCTCGCGAATTTGTAAAAACAGTATTTACGCAGACAACAATGGGAATAGGTTTGCGTGAGATCCAGGCAAGGCTGGGGGGATCAAGCAGTTGGCGTCACCAAGGACCCCGCCGTCGTACTCTCGATGCAGTATCCACTGTGTCGGCAGAAGCGATGTGTGGAGGGAGGTAACAATCTCGTAGAACTAACTCAGTCAGCCTTGGACACAGCCACAGAAGTACCCGAATGAAAGATTTTAGTTCCTCCCTGCTGTCTGAAAAGCGCGAGGATGGACATTCAAATAGTGGCGCTTGTCAACGGATCGAACTGAATGAACATTGTGTGTTGAAAATCGTTGGTTTAGACGTGCATTGGGTTACCACATTGGTTTCTACAAGTTCTGAGGAGTGCAACTGCTCGGTTGGATGCGTGAATTCGGTGCAAGTCGCATGAGCTCTACCACGCGTTCTTGCGCCAGACTTGCCACCATTCTTTCGATAACGTACCCTTTTTCTGTCGCCAGGGCGCCGAGAACTCGAGATACTCGCGGAAGTGCGGGTCGTTTTTCAATTTCTCCGCTGGGCCCTTACCCGTGAGTCCGAGAGTCGCGTAAATGGTTTTTGGGTCTTCTCCGTCCTTGAGCCACTGGCGGTATTTCTTGTTTTTCGCGATCTTCTCTAGCTTAGCTGGATCATTCGTTTTGAACAGATTCGTCAGCTTGCTTACCCATGTAGACGCCCGCTCTTCTTCGCCCTGGTTGTTGTCGTCCGCTGATAGGGTTTTGTCGTGAGTTCGCAGGAACCTCTTGTCGTTGATGTCGAGAGAGCGAGACACGATATTATTTTCGCGTGCGCTTATCTGTAGCAATGTCGTTTTCTCATTCTCTGTGGCCACAGCCTGAGCTGTGCTACTTGCGATGACGAAGGCTACAAACAGCAGCACGACGAGGTAATGGCGCATGGTGGTTTTTGACCAGATACTCGGCGATTTCGAGTGCTTGAGTGACTGAGATTAAAAATGAGAATATCACCGCCTCAACCATGTTTTATATTGCAAACGGATGCCCTTGAGGAAAAACACATGTATTATTAATCAAACGTTTTGTATATTGTTTGCAGATCCTCGGCTAGGCAAGCAATGATGTCGGGATGCTTGCGTTTGCGGTTTGCGGCACGCATCACTGAGAATATGTATTAACCCTTTCATAGGCTGTTGTGAGCTTGATGTCTGGGGCAAAGTTGCATTGCTCAGCCAATACTGGAACGGACTGGTGACTAAACCAATGGGGAGCCTGCACACTTCCAGCAAGCGATAGCTCCGCCTGGTAAAGAAATGTTGCACTTGGAGCACTCGAGTGTTGGGGCTTTTTGCACGTCTTCAGCTGCCTCTCGGTCCGCAAACATCTTCAAGGTCCTCAATGTGTCCGAAATGGTAAGACGCGCCTCCCAGTTGTGGTCACAGAGTCGCAAGACAAGTGCCCACTCGTCGTCTTTGATGCCATCAGGGCGGGGATACGACTCACCACCGAAAATTTTCTCCATGATAATGTCATCATCGTCAGTGTCGTACGGGGGTTCGCCATCCAAGAAAGCCTCGATGATACACATACCGAACGAAAACACGTCCGAGGCGAAGCGCGGGTTGTTTTCCGGGTCAGGTTCGTGGTTGGGTGGAATGAGAGCTTCAGGGGCTTTCCATCGGATTTGTTCTGTTTGAGCTTGTAGGCTCATTTGAGACCTGTCTCGCACATAGGAGAACCCAAAGTCGCAGATCTTGGCATCGTCACCGTTCACGAGAATGTTATTGCATTTGAGATCACCGTGAACGACCTTATTGTCGTGCAAGTAGCGAAGCCCTAGACCAGCCGAGTAGAACAGTCTCCACAGATGACTCTTGTCTTCCAAGAAGAGCGAAAAAAAGCTGCCGCCCTTGACGTACTCGCAGACAAAGAAAACAGGTAGCCCCACATGACACGCTCCGTACATCCTGGTAATGTTGGGGTGATCAAGCCCGTACCAAACACTTGATTCACGCTGGAACTCGTCTTGAGCTCTAGCGTCGTCAGCCAAGAGGCACTTCACAACCACTTCGGTACCAAGCCCGTGCTGTCCCCATTTGCCAACGTGCGCCGTGGCGTATCCACCCCTATCCAGGACTGTATCGTCATCGAATTCCACAGCATCTCGCGGTATGAACCATTTGGGAATCAAAGGCAGTTCCTCGTTTCTCTGGTCCAGCATGTCCGCCGCTCGCTCGAAGGTTTTCTTGGCAAGTTCGACCTGTTCTGGAGGCATGTTTTCACTCGTGGTGCTGCCATCAGCGAAGCGGGACAGAACGCCAAGTAGCACCACACCTTCCTTGTAGCCGTCCTCGTCTAGTGTAGCTCGAATGGCATCGACGTTTTCGGCGCAGTTCTTGAGCTCTTTCCGGCCCTTTTCAACGGCAGCATGAATCTTCTCCACCGTCTGAAAGTTCTCGAGCTCCATCACCTTGTACAAGTCGTCCAGCTTCTTAAACAGCGCTTTGAGCTGCCCCACGACGAGGGAGTTCCCCCAAATCCGGATGAAGAGACCCCGTTCGTGGTGTTTGCGTAAGGTTTTACGAATCTTCAGTACTGTGCGCTTGTACCGATGAATGATCCGCTGCTTGGACACTTTCTCGTCCTGCGTCATCGACTCGACGTGTTGCCAGAAGAACTCGGCGCTTTGGTGCAGTTCGAGACACAAATCCTCGCTCTCCTTCATCTTGTGGCAGAGCCCCCCCACCTCGACCAGTAGATCCGGAACGAGGTCCATCTTGAAGGCTTGAAAGGCAAAGAATTGACCAGCGACGAGGAATCTTTGAGAATGAAGCCCTCGAGTCGAGGGCTCTCGAGGCTCGACGGCCCGTGGCCACCCGCTCAAAAGATCGCAAACTGGCCGTAGGATCCAAAGCAAAAATCAGCAGCGACCATTACAAATGCTACGCCGTCACCCCTTCATGGGACAAGGTGTATTCAATGAATAGAAGGAGTCAATACATTAGTGTGGGGCCTTGGCCTCAGACAAGTTGAATCGCATAGAGTGAGATTGTCAGAAACTAAGGCAAAGCCCCACGCACCAGAGTCGTAGACTACCACCACTCCCGTGCTGTTCTCCCCAGTCTTTTATACGCCTCGCGCTTAATTTCATTCTCGAGCTCCAGCCAGGTGTTGAATGTGTGTGACCTGGCAAAGAAGAGCAATAATGTCGCCGGTCGAGTATGCCGTCAGGTGCCTTGGACCACGACTCACACAACCACCAGTGCTGGTCACAAATCCTTTGCGGGTGAAGACTCCACTGGAGGCTACTGGTAGATCCCCGCTTACTCAATACCAGCTCCTTGAGCAGAGCATTGCCCCGTGGGTCGTCGATGCGGTCTTAAAACCGCACCACAAAGCGAGCGATTCATCATTGCGGCGAGCCAGCGAATCGCCGCATCATATATGCGGTACGTGGGTGGCTGCAACGGCGAGGTCCTGCTCATTGAGCTCGCCCATCTCCTCGATGAACTTGCCGACCTTGTTGGCCGTGGCTTTTGGTTCTGTGGAGCTCGAACGGAGCAGCGAGAGCGGCGCCGCCTCGTCGCGCACGGACTTGAGCAGCTGGATGCTGGATGATGATGGTCTTCTTCCGCTACCCGTGCCGATCGTCCGGACTTTGGCGCCGGACTGTGTTTAGCCGCGTACGAGTGAGTTTATTGGTTCCCAGAAAACGTCTAAATTGACGAGTAAAAGTATCAATACAAATATACACAGTCAAATTTGGATTTCGAGATTAAATTCGGATATTAGAACATAGATCCGAAACTAGACCCGAATTTTAGCCTGTTAGAAATGATTGATCTCGTTAGAAATGCCGAAAGCACTGCATTTTTGACATTTTGACCCGAACCGCCCATACCGGTACTTCCTGGCGAGTCTCAAAAGTTTGAGAAACGACACATACGATTGAACCTGACAGGGGTCGGTGGCCAGGCGTGACGACCGTGAACTAGTGAACGAAGTAGGTAAAGGAAACACTCACGGTGCTAAAAGAAATAGATCAGGGCATCGATCGATATGCTGCAGCTCAAGGTGGCGATGCTTATTCAGGTATTCGCTTTACAAGCCAAGCCCTGAAGGACGACGGGGCATTACGACGGGGGGGCTCCATCTTGATAAATGTGAATTGTGGTGATACAATTTTAAGCCGGCGTTGTGGATAGAGACTACATGGGCACTGACGCCGTCTTCGCTGTCTTCGCCTGACTTTCAGCTACAACCGTAGCTGCTGAATGTTAAAAGCGTACCAATATCACATAATGAACTTTCGTCTTGGCACAGGCACACAAGCTACTACGCAATGTGAATCTGATTCACATTGCGTAGTAGCTTGTGTGCCTGTGCCAAGACGAAAGTTTTTTTGCTTGGTGACAGAGTAGCTAGCTACAAAGCAAGGAGACTGGTACAATCTTCGGGTCTGAAAGACTGTATGAAGAAACTCGCAGTAACAACGAGCTGGTGAAGATCAAACAAAGATGACTCGAGCAGGCCGCATTGACATTGCAACGCCACTCAAACGCATACAACCCTTGGAACGAATATCGCACCATTATTTGCTAGGATACGTGGTGCATTGTTATAGAATACAGCGACCCCTAGAACTCACCACTGGCCGAGGGTGTTTTTACTCCTGGGCAACCAATATAGGACTTCATAACCAAGAAAACTGTTTTCTTCTACAGGATTTTACTAGGTACGTGTATTACGCTGCTAATCATTTTAAAATGCAAATTAACATGAGCGTGTACTACTTCACGCACGTCCGCAGCTAGTCTTGACCGCCTCGCTAGTATTCCGAGAACCCGCACCGCAAGATCAAGGCTCAGTCGATCTCCAGGGTCGCTGCAGCACATCGCTTCCACTAGTTGCCATTCAGCATTCTTGTCCTCGAATCCAACTGGTTTTGTCGGCAACATTCCGTTGCGTATGTTCGTTTTCACAGCTTCATCATCGCATATACTCATCCACGGGACCTTGCTCGTCACGGCCTCTATGATGCACATGCCAAAGGAGTACGTGTCTGACAACTTTGTTGCTTGATGCCCACGAAGACATTCCGGGGCTTTCCACCTTCAGGTAATCGCTGAGCTTTCCATTTGAGGCGTAGTCGCACACGAAAAACGGTGCATTATTAGCCTTGCAAGCGCCATATAAACTTACGATGTGCGGA
Organism: Phytophthora podocarpi; assembly: GCA_001314375.1. NCBI lineage: Eukaryota > Oomycota > Peronosporomycetes > Peronosporales > Peronosporaceae > Phytophthora > Phytophthora podocarpi. The sequence continues at coordinate 4,570 of LGSN01000905.1, read as the reverse complement.
TGGCTCAAAGGATACCACAAATTGACCTCGTCCTCGAAAGACATTAAACCTGCCTAGTTTGATGTGTGCAGTCTTTTAACCGCCACACGCGTTCTCATCCACTCTCCACGAAACACGTATGCGAATGCCCCCATTCCAATAGGATCACCAAAGGATTCCACTTCGGCATCCTCAATGTGCCACTGCGCACGAATGTCAGGGATCTTTTGCATTTGTGCGCCATCTGGGTTGTGAATATCCGGTGAAGAATGGAAAAACTCCTTTACTGCGCTTTTCAGGTTACGTGAGGCAACTTGCGAAATAGTGTCTTTAGCAATATCGCGAAGTGTCACGGGGATTTCGACCATGGCATATTCTATTTCTACCTCTGCCATCATGTTGACAGCCATCGCGCATATCGTCACCCGCTGCTCAGGAGATTCACTTAGAAAATCCAAAATGCTTTCGTACCTGGTAACTTTCATCTCATTCTCAATCGCAACGAAGCGCGCGAGCTGGTGCACAACTTCAGATATCGTAGGACGCTTGTTTTCATGATCTGAACACATTTCCTGGATGAGTTTCCAGAGGTGAGGGCCAAACGCGGGAGGTTGCGCCTGTAGGTTGCCGGTGACAGCAACATCGGCGCGTGAATTCCCCTCAGGGAACTCGCCAGTTACGGCCTCGATAAAGCATTTGCCCAACGAATAGATATCCGACTTGTATGTTTCCGGTTTCCCTTTTAAACACTCTGGCGCTCGCCAACGAGATTCATAGGAAGATTGTGGCTTCTCTGTTTCTTTCTCTTCTTTCTCCTCCTCACCAAGTGTAGCGGTAGGTTCTTGGCCCTTCAAACAGCACTCCAAACCGGCAAGTTTCGCCTTTCCCTCGCGGTCTACCAGAAAGTGATGACACTTCAAGTTCCCATGAACAATTCTGCGATAGTGCAAGTAGCGAAGACCAAGTGCGATGTCTAGCAGCTTTTCCCATGCTTGGTCTGCGTGCTCTCTCAAGTATATGCTCAGGTTACCACTCTCAGGGTATTCACATACGAAAAGGTTGTGCCACTCACTCTGACATATTCCATATAACTGCTGCACGTTCGGGTGCTTCAACGAGAACCACATTTCAGCACTAAGTTCGAAATCAAGGCCAAGACCACCAATGCTACTGCAGACACGCGCGAGGATAACATCTGCGCTTAACCATTTACCCAAGTGGCGTACCAGAGTACCTGTGCTGCCACGACGTTCACCCTCCTCGAAAAAGAGTTCATGTTGTGGAATCGTCCACGCCACTGCACGTAGCACACGATGAGTGGGTTTCAGACGTCCAACTTGTGAGTAAGTGTAGTCGCATTTGACGCCCAAAGGAGTATCCAGCCATGTCTTGCACATTTCATCTTTCGTGCTTGGTGGGGCAATCGTTGTATCCGTTCTGGTACCGTCGTCACCCCCTTTTCCACTGTGTATCAATCCTTCTTCAGCTGCAAATTGACCTAGGCGTCGAACTACCTCATTCATCACAATTCGAGCACCAGAGTTAATGCAGTACATAAACACCGCTGGTCCTCGCTGAAATTTCCTGGGCACGGAGGCAATTCACCCTCTTCAATTTGCTCCCGAACGTCTTCATCGCTCAAGGCGAACCCTATGGTGGCTCTCCACTCACTGCAAGAATGATGCATATGGGAGTGAATAGACGTCAGAGGCAGATGTCGGCGTTGCCTCGCTCAGAAGTTCTGGAGCATGCCACGTGTAGTCACTCCGATGGGTAAGAGCTTCCTCGGTCTTAAGCTGCTCAGTCGTCATGCTACGCTCAAACCCTGTCAGCTTGGCTTTTTTATCGTGTCCGATACGAATATTGTCCGGCTTGATGCCAGCGTGGACGATGCCTCGCTCGTGAAGGAACTCGAGAGCGAGCGCTACTTCGTGCAGTTTCCGCCACGCTTCGTTTGGGTGGGTCTTCAAATACTTGACCAGGCTGCCGAACTCACCGGGCTCCGTGACAAAGTATAGCTCTCCTTTTTCGCTTTCGCAGGCCCCCATTAGATTCACAATATTAGGGTGGCTTAGACCAGCCCAAAGCCTCGCTTCTCGATAGTAAAAGCCATGGTCAGGGTCGATCACCTTCCGGACGTCGACAGGTGTGTCGAGCCACTCTCCACGATACACTCCACCCCCACCGTGGAAGTTCACTCTGATTCCATGAGAAGGGATCTTCCAGTCTTCATTGTCCGGCTTCACCGATACCTCGACCTCCTCCAGTGTTTCTAGCAGTGAAGCCTCGCCTACAAGCTTGTTTACCTCATCCATCAGCACCCGCAGCTCTGGTACCGGTACAAGTTCTTCCGGTCGTTTCAACCAGAAACGAAACTCACTCTGCAAAGTTTTGGCTACGGAAAGATCCAACTGCAGGGAATTTGGTTCAAATTCAAATAGGTTTTGAAAGTACGCCACTTGATCTCGCTGGTCCTGCCCCCAAGCTCCTTCCCAGTTGCTAAACCTTTCTTCTGGGGTGTTTGGGAGCACAGGGAGATCACCGAACAGCCGTCGAGAGAGGGCTGCCAAGCGTTCATGAAGTCCACGCACAAACTGAGACTGTCGAGGTATCTGGACGATTCCAGCTTCCACCGCCACCCTGATCCGGTCTCCAAACTCTTGACTTTGAACAGTGTCGAGGTCGGAGCTCCCGTAGACAGACGTCTCGATTTCTTGCAGCAACTCGTCGATCTCCACCTCCGTTTCGACCTGGACGGCTAGGGAGGCATCTCGGAGCGCCTCTGTCTCTAGCAGATTTTGAATGCGGCGCACGACTGTGCGGAAGATCACGTTGCGGTCTACACAGATCGCCAATAGCTTGTCCAGAGACTTGGAAGTGACCAACCCGAACCGATCACGCTCGCCACCTTGAACATCGCCACCTTCCATTGTGCTTGTGCAGAAGGCGGAAATGACGACCGCTGGGCAAGAACACAAATGAGACCAGTATCTTCTGGGGGTGAGCAGCACCGGTGGCTACATCTCAGCTGTCGACTTAGGTGGCGAGTTCAGCGAGCGTTCCGGATCTGGAGACTCCAGTGGAGACTTCTTCTTATCGCTCGTGGCAGGCAACTCGACTGCCATCCTGGCCACTGCACCTCCTCCTCACACCATTATACGTCGCTACCGGCAGTTCACTTTGCACACGATTGACTTCAACTCATTTCGAGGCGAACTTTCGTCAATCCTAACCAGCGAGGGTCGAGTTAAATGCGCACAAGTTCGCAAGCGCCCAAGCTCTATAGTCCATAGATCCTAGATTCTCTCCACAATTTGAATGATTCCCGGACGCTGCCCCACTGGTCTGAATTATTAGTCTTCGAGAGTCAGGATCGCACTTTGGCATTTGCTGTCCTGCAGCCAAGACCCCTTGCTCTCATCATGAACAGCTTCACTGTAGAGGGCCTGAATGTCACCGCCTCGAGCATGGAGGTGCTTAACCACATCGAGAGAAATATCCCCACGCGAATGCCCAAGACTGTCAACCGCTGCAACGGCCTCCTCGATCGCTTGAAATTGGTTCACGATCCGATTGCAGCGCTGGAGCTGAAGGACAAGTCGCAAGTCGAATACAACCGGATCCTCGTGAGATTTCTCCGGCTACAGATACGACGACCTGTGCTCGTACGTCTGGCAAAGAGCGACACCACACTGCTTGTGCTCCAAGAGCTCCACCATCGACTTGACCATATTTTCACAAAACTCGGATTGGCGGACATCAGCGGCTGGGAAGCTGGGTGGGATCCCGGGTGTGCTAAACAGCTAGAGGAGTTGAAGAAGTTGGCGTCACGCTCGCCATTCATGTTGGCGAATGAGGTCGGAGGTGACAAGAGACTGAGGGAGGCGATCATGAAGCTCAGAGGTGCGATCAGCCTGAATCAAGGTGGAGGAGAGCTACAGGAGCTGCGTCGGACGGTTCTGGACCAAGTGTCAAGTTGCAAAGGGCTCATGAGCCTGAAGATCTACAACTGGTTCATCGCCATCGAAGACGTCAGTAGTAATACTTAGAACATTACGCCGGCAGTTTTTTTCCTTACCGTAATTTACTACCAAGAACATTCCTGGAACCTTCTTTCGGGCCAGCTGCAATTTCGACGACGCAACCTCTCGACCACCTGAGAGCGAAACCAACGCCTTTTCGATCTGAGGGTGGTTTCAGATCCGCTCGACTGGTAGGATACAAAGTCAGAAGTTTTCCGAATTAATTTATTTTTTCTCAAAAAATTAAAGGGGGTATGTATATAGATACACCCCACTGATAACATGTCGAACGAACTAACTTTTGGAAAATACAAGGGCACGCCGATCGAAGAAGTATATGCTTCTGATCCTGGTTATTGTCGATGGATGCACAACCAACCCAGTCTCAATATTACTGAAGATATCAAGATTTTCCTTCACTCCAAGTTTCTAAGCAATGATAATTCGTATATGATGAGTTGGGGCAAGTACAAGGGGAAGACGCTAAAGCAAATTAGTCGCACCGATTCTAATTATATCGATTGGCTTCGTAAGAACCCATTCGTAATTGAGAAATGTCCTAAGCTTGT
>LGSN01000904.1:0-19441 GCA_001314375.1 Phytophthora podocarpi | reverse complement strand
TGTTGCAGCGACGTGAGGTTCCATAATTGTCCACCAGTCATCCATCACAGACGAGCCAATTGTCAATCTCAGGTAGTCGACCGACGAGTTCGTCAGGATTTTCTTCCACGGATCTCGTCACACCCACCTTGCGCTAATGCTGCTCGTCACGCATTGCTCGAGTTGTTGCTCCTCTTGGCGTTGGAACCACACAATAATTACTGGATTGCGTCGCAATGAATGTGCTTGTGCTTGCACAATGTCGAGGAGCACTTTGGGCTACAGTCGGCGTTCAGTGGTGTGGTGTCATCACCGCTGACTGATAGCGCAGCCTAACTCGGTCGGCCTCTAGCAGGTAGCGCCATCACGGTTTTTCTCCGCAGATCTCGGGGCCAGATGGTGTGGTTTGTGCTGCTGTGACAGTGCAGCGACAAAATGAAGGAATAACACCACCATCCATGGCGTGCTGCTCATAACCTCGCATATACCCTGCTCACGGCGCAGTGCACTTTGTGGCGTCGGCGGAGACCGTGGCTTCGAGTAATGACCGCCAGCAGCCTGTTCAGGGATTTGCGAGGTTTGCGCGCGCTTGGCAATTTTTCGCTTCAGCTCCAATGCGTCCGTCTCCATCGCGCCCCTGTCACTGTTTGAGTGCTTCTTGGCTGCTAAATCCGAACACGAGAATTTGCGATTCAAGCTAGCTGCATTGCGTTCCTTCCATCTCTTGTCCTTGTTAGTGTTATAGCTTGCAGCGAGATTCTCCCAATCCGCTTTTCGAAGTGGCAGCCACTCAGCGGTGGCTATGGCCAGTAGTAGATACCGTTGCTCGTCCTACTTGTATTTGCGTGACCCCTGTGTCTTCACCATGTACGAAAAGCTAACGTTAGAGCACGCAACCTTCGATTACGATAAATGCCTGTATTGCTTACATGGGGTGTTTCTGCTGCTGCGCGGTGGCTTTTGGAATGACCTTTTCTCTCGGTGCGTGCTTTACAGTCAGATGTGTTGTCGAACGTTTTGTTCCAAATTTTGATTTTGCTCATCACCATGCTGAGGTGAAACAAGAAAACTAGCACAGGCAGCTGGAGCTGGCCAATTCTGGGTAAATCACAAAATACCGACCAATTTGAGGGATCATATGCATCTTGCATTAATGGCGGTGTGTTTGTATTTCTGTAGACTATGATATGTATGAACTCATCCTACGCAGCCGTTGCCATTTGGAATGCATGGGTTAGTACAGTTATCCAAGCTGCGCAGTTGTTATGGTTAGTTTCCTCACGTTAGGTCTCAGAGCTTGATGGTAGCCTAGCAGTCCGTGTCTCGAAACAGGTTCGTAGTCCTTAATGCTGATAACGCTACCAGGAAGAGGAAGGTCCTCTGACTTCGACTCGACGTTCCACATAGTACCCGTCAGGAGCAGCACGTTGACAGCGTCACAGTTCTGGTCATAGTGGTCTCGAAAAAGTTGGATACCCAAAACACCAAGCACATAGTTAGCATGAACAGTGAGGCAGGAAGTAGAGATCCATGTTAGCACCTCCAACAGGTCCTGGAGCAGCTCTAGTGGTGCCGCGCCAATAAAATGAAGCCAAATGAGCTTGAACCCTTTGTATGTGTGGGCTGAAACCCACAAGAGCTTCAATTGCAGTTTGACCTTCTTTGACTGTTCGTTCTCGTTCTTGATATGTTCTCGGAACGCTGCACACAACAGAGCATATATTAAGTTAGTTTGCAGCTTATGCTTCGCCTCAATCAATGCCCAACGATAAATACGTTCACGATGGATATCACGTGCAGGTTGGCTTCGACCTCTGGCTCTGCCGACGCAAGAAGCTCACGAAGCCGCTGGTACGGCGTCTGCCTAGGCGACGCGGAAACCGGGCCCCCAGCGGTGGTTTAAAAGATGGGGCTACTGAGAGCAGCACGTGAAGTATTGGTCGTTATCACTTCTCTCGTTGGGTTCACTTTCACAATTCCGCTCGTGCTGATGCTGCTAGCAGCGGCTGCTGCTTGGTTCGACTTCACCGCCATGATCAAATAAAAAGTGACGTCTAGCGTTAGTCAAGTAAGATGGACGCGATTGCATAGGTAATGAACATGTAGGGGTTCCACACACTAACATATGAAGTGAACAGGAGTAGAAGTGAAGAGGGGGGACGATGTCCCTTTCATAAAAATATATGCCGTCGAACTTCAATATGGCTGATTTTTATCGATGAGTACACTCGCATATGACTGGTGATCGTTCATTAGAAATTTTAGTTTATGAAAATGACTCAACGGTTGCCTCTTTGATAAACAAAAGTGCCCGAGCCGACAGGATGGCGCTGTAACCACCGAATCCGATTACAGTTATTGCAAGTCGTAGCCATTGAAGTCCTCTCGATAAATCATGAAGCTTCAAGTTGGGTTCATGGCTACAGTCTGTTGTGTTGAGGCTTTCCTAGTGTACATCATGAGGTAGCCTAATATGATCGCCGATATATGCACGATGAAACTCGCAGCGATGCATCGCCCCTTCTTTCTTTTGCCTTGTCCGATCTCGCAAAGGGCCTACTCGCTTGCTGCTTTCCTTTCGTCGCTATATATAAGGCGGCAAAGGCAGGGATGAACTGTTGCTGGATACGCTGTCCACTACCGCGAGCTGCTGGAAATGTACTTACAGGCTCGACTTTGATGTGATGTCTGATCTGTCGAAAACAAGTGTGCGGTGGGAAATGTGACGACATGGCCTCTGCCCTGCCGGAGGGACATCCCCGCCAGCCCGAAGCAGAATCAGTGGAGCCTCTAGAGCCTGGACAGAAACAACAACTTGCCACCACTAACAATGCACAAGGTGAATCACAGATACAAGCAGTGGTAGGTGCAAATGTTGCCACCCTCGATGACGTCTCGTCCGTACCCGAATTGTCTCTTTCTTTTATAGACGTCCCAGATAGCCTCGAACGTAAGATTTGAAAGCTCTCCACTACTAATCACACTTGCATGCTGAGCTATGCCATGAAAGCCGCACAAAGCTTGCATCAGTTGTCGTCATTGATACGTCGTTAGCTGTACTAGCGATGCAAGCTGGTTGACACACATTGTACCCCATTGCATATCTGCAACACATAACGAGAATAAGCCCTAGGTCAGTGGCAATGCGATTTTGTGCGTGCATGATCGAATACAACCGTAAGATGGACGCCAGGGCTTCCTAACGTCGGCGCACTGGGATTTTAACTGACTGGAGAGGGGTTAGTACGGTAATAATCCAAAAATCTTCATAAATTTTGCAGGTCAACTGCACTTGTTGATGCTTAACTTGATCGGCAGACACGTGGATGCGTTTGAATATGTAGAAGCAATTATACCTGCAAGGGAGGGCTCGATACGATATGTTACTTTTGCTTATGACCTCACTCATGACCTGAAGGTCGAACAAGACATAAGCTTTACACGTCTCACTTTTAATTGTCCAGCAATCAAGAATAACCACCACTTCTCACCGACAACAACTCCGATATGTACGCTCGCCACAGCTTGCACAAGAAGGGCTACAGCGTTGTATACCGTGCGATCCCCGAGGAAGTGACAGACCATTTGCGGTCATTGTCTCGCGAAAACCAGAATTACTGGATTCGTGAAACTTGGGACGGCGCGCAGCACAACGAGCATCGTTTCCGAGCGTCTGTGCCTGACTCAACGGCTCGGGCGCTGTCGGACGACCTCCTGCGGCACTACAAGACATTCTTCCCGCTTGCTACTGCTAGCAAATAAGGTTTCTCAGGACGACGGCGGGTGATCACGACCAACTTGTACGGCGCGAGTTCATGCCCGCGGTTTCTGGTGAAGATAGCCTGAATGTGTGCTCAGTCCCCGGGTCCATTTTCCTGGTCACCCACGTCAACACCTGATTTTACGGCTACGGTTGGAACAACCACGTTGCCATGGGATCCAACCGGAAGCTTATTCAGCTGAACAAGGGCGATCTGATCATGTTTCGCGGTGGCTTCATGATCGCGAGAGTTGGATACCGAGTCAACCATGTATGCCTGCACGCGTATCTGGACACATCTCCCTACGCTCGACCCGTGTACCAGCCACCAGAAATGGTTGCTGTGATGGACGACACTCGCTATGTTGACGACCTTTTCTGCTTCGTGGGGAATTGCTCGTTTAAGGACAGCGGTGAGCACTCGCTTCACAAGCACCTGAATCGGTTACATCGCATGTTCTTCAAGAACATGCGTGCGACGACTCCGTGATGCTACGTGAAGATGAGTGCCCTGTAGTTGAGAGCTACGGTCAAGATGAAGGATCTCTGCAGTTGTTAGCTTACATATTTGATATGCTAGCAACACATCTACATTTCGTGTAGTACAACCTGTAGTTGTACAAACCTTAGAAAAGCATTAATCGCAATATATGTCCATTCATGTTCAATTGTTTGCTACCATGGTGCTTACCAATCGATCTACGACTGAGGTGAAGACAAAATAAGCTCGCCGTGACTATCATCCTTTCATGAATATAGTGTGTGTGGGGGGGGGGGGGGGAAAATGATCGAGTTATACTGCTAATGTTGTGAAGTACTAGCAGGTGGAACCACCAACACCTTACCAGGAACTGCTACTTTAAATTACGCGATTGTTAGGTTTATTGCTATCCGTTTAGAACACTGGAACTTTGTCATCGAATTAACTACACTGCCCTGCAGATCCCCGATGGACAACGAACATCCGCGCAGCTCGTCACCGCAAGAAACCAAGATCGATCCAAGTGTCCCGTCGTTCATGTCAGCCAGCCCGCTAAGCAACAGACTGACCCAGCGATATGAAATGCGTCACCGATACGACGGTGAACCACTTCCTCCTGGCGACCTCCATTCCCAAGCACGCTCGAAACATCAGCCTCCAGTTGTCACCGATCTCACGTGTGAAGACAGCGAGTAATGCCAACACGCTGCTGAAATTCATCCACACGTCATATTTTGATATCTATGCCTTAATGCATGGTAGTTAACTTCCTTAGACACTTACGCTACACCACAGCACAACACCGCACCAAGCAAATAGACTATTGCACGCTACGGCGCCGCCCAGCCACATCATCGCTTACCTTCCTTGTCGCCACGTGATGCATCACCTGATGCCAGCTGCTGTGTAGTCACCGACGCGGCCACCGCCGTATCATATCAAGGGCACACTGCACAGTACATCATCAAACGATTATCAAGGGCACACAGCACTGTACATCATCAAACGATTCGCCATATTTCATGCTCCATCGCCGATGTTCCACCCATAGCATCGCTTGCCTTCCTTATTGTCGTTTGATGTACCCACCCGATTCCAGCTGTGGCGTAGTCACCGACGCGGCCACCAACCTAGCCTAGCTAGAACACCACACACCACAGCACCACTCTATTATATCCATTGCACGCGTCGTCGCCGCACAACCATTGCATCGCTTGCCTACTGTGGCTTTCTCGGCAAATTCTGAAATGAGTTCTGTGGAGGCGCATAAAATGTGACACTTCAACATGCGACCAAAAAAGTCTTCGACCATTTTCATCCGCTGCTTGTTAGCGAAATGGATCCAACTCGGATGGTGATTATTTTTGTGGTTAAAGGTTGTTGCGGAAGCCTCACCGCAGCCGTGATACCGTTCAGTCCTACCAGTGTTTACCTTGTGTGTCCTTGGCCTTTCACAAACCGAATTGTGACCACGGTACTACGATTTCTGCTGCTAACGATAGTTCAACAAACTCCGAATTTTATTGACCCATAGTCAATTATTGTAGTGGGACGATACCGTAATAATTGTTTTTGTATTAATTTTTCCGACCCTGCTTGCAGTCAAGCATTGATCTGCACTCGGTTATGCCATGTTTCAACTATCGCCCGCATTCGCCAACGACACCACGTTCAGAGAAGAAACCGCTGACTTGGAGAGGTTGTGTGCTCACCAGCGTGGCCTTCACAGGCAGTAGAAGAACGATTCAAAGACCAAAGATTGTGAACAGGACGCGAACGAAGGACGCGCGAGAAAAACCCAAAACTGAGCAACATCAAGCGCCGCTGGTCGGCGCGACGATGACATCTGACTGGGCCATACTGGCACCGAAATGCGAGTGTTCAAAGCGTTTCATTCGCAGCATCACCGGACGGTTTTCGCAATGCGGAAGATAAGGAAGTTCAGGAAGCGAGTTAAACCGAGCATCGTGAGGGTATTAGACAACAGCAGACGCCTCAAATGGAGAAGGCACCGAAGCCCACAAGCACCCGGAGCGTCGGTCTACAAGGCAAAGGTCTCCGGAACTTCGGAGGCCGCATTCGACATCTTGGTCAGTACACGCTGTAGGTAGCCCCACGGACGGTAACACGCGTTTTACTACCAGATTGGTTCTGCAATGGGTAGTACCAATTGCAGCGAACTGCTACTTCCGAGCGTTCTGTCAAATTGCCAGAGTGATGATCTATGGCGCGGTGCTCTATGAGTTCGTTTATTACACAGGTGGTAAGCTGCCGACGTCGCGACGGTTGTTGCGCCTCGAGAGTTGCATTTGTCGATTAAACTTCTGGGTATGTCCTTGGGAGTCAATGATCGGTGCAACTTGAGTCCGAGTTGGGCTCGCACTGCTGCTTCGGCCGTTAACAATTTCAGATACAATTGGTCGCGTGCTGCTAACGTTGGCACTTTTAGCCCGTGGTAACGTGGTTGCTATCGAGATCGGGACAATCTCCTCGGAGCCATTAGCGCGGCGGATAACATGCTTCTCCATGGTAACGGGAACGAGATATCCTCCTGTGCCAGTTTCCTCGCTTATAGTGTCAGCTTCGTTGTGAGTGCTCGAAGTGGTGCTTCTGCTGCTGTTACTTCCATTGGTGGCAACAGGTAGTGGCGTCGCAGCTATCGAGGTTGGTATGAGGTCTTGAAAGCAAAGTTTCGGGAGCCCCAACGTACGCATTTGCTTCTTTTCCAGTTGTGGGATCATAGCTTGCGACGAGAGGATTGTCTTGAGCACGTAGACCATCCACTTCTGTTCTCGGAACGTTTGGCGTACGCATTGAGTTGCAGAAGCACCTGCCGGCAGCAGTACTGCACTGCAGCTACCCAATCCTGCATTGGCGTCACTTAAGGTAGCGTCATCGTCAACCATGCCACTCGACACTTGTAAACATTCTACTGGGCGTGGGAGTACTGGCGTGTGGGTTTGCACATGAGATAATCGTCGCGCTCCATGGGAGGATGGGGGCGTGACGGTCTCGTCGACCATGTTAAAACAATAAATTGAAATCTTCTCGCACTCGTAGCGCACTTGCTGCAGATCCTCGTCAGTTTGTCGCAACACCGACAGTAAACTGGGAACGAGTTCGTTGCGTGAGTCGACTGTTGCGTCTTCCTCCACTACTAGCCGATGCAATGTAGCAGCGCAAATTCGCTCCAGCAGATTCGAATTTTGAGGTCGCGACGACGGTGTAGAGACTGTCGTGCGCTGGCCTGCAGTCTTGGTGCGGTTTATCACTTGCAATAGCGTTGGGATCACGCCCAAGCGCACCATCGCCACACGGAAAACTTTGATCGTGCTCAGATTAGCGATGGCTGCACTTGCTTCCAGCAGAATCCGGTCGCTCGCTTGGCCTGACATGATCTCCTCCTGGAAGTACTTAATGCCATGCAACATGTGTCTTTCTAGCATGAGACTCACGGGCAGGTCTCTGTCATATGCGCTTCCGTTGTCCTCCTCATCGTCATTCTCTACGTCCTTTTTGAGTTGGTTCAAATGCCGCTTTTCGTTGGAGAAAGTGGCGTCCTCTGCATCACGCGTGTCGTAGAAGCGTGCATGGTGCTCAGTGACGCTTAGTGTGAGATTTCGGATGGTGACAGCGCCGCACTCTCGACGTTGCAAACTCCTCGCTGAGTCAACTATAGATGGTGCCGCCCCACCACTACAGATGCTAACAATCACGTGCACAGCCTGTGTTTCACAAAGTTGCAGCTGGATGGGCTGGTACGTGGACAGCAACATGATAATGCGAACGCACGCCTGTGCTATGACACTACTCGTCGCATGCCGTCGGTGTAGAAGTGAACAAAGACTTACTGTACGCTGACGTAGCAGCGCCTCCGCACACCGTGCTTTCCCGGCAAGTGTATGGGCTAATCTAGCCACTAATTCACAGGCACCAACGTCTGTCCCCAAAACGCGATACTCGAGAAGCGGCAGCAGACGTAGAACCACCCTCTCTTCCATTATGACTAAAGCAAGCGCGTCGTCGTGGGCGATGTTGTGTAAACACTTCAGTGCAGCCATGTATGTGTCCGAGCCAGAGCGTCCACGTTCACCTTGGGCTCCTTGTGAGTGTGTCAATTCCCATGAAATGGATGCAAGTGACGCATCATCGACCTCGCCATTCGCTGTGATTTCGAGTAGTGTCATCGCTGCTCCAGGCACCCGCATTTCCCCAAAAAGATGCAGCGAGTCCGTCACGAGCGAGCAGTTCGCCAGAGCTTCAACGGCAAATTGACGAACGACTGGATGGTCGCTTTCCACGCAAACGATTAAGAGCTGCAGTATTCTGCGTTCACAAAGCATTTCCACCCACGGCTGACGGCAGCTCAGGTTACGCAGGGCCATGGAAGCCGAAATCCGAGACTCGACATCTCCGTTCACATAATTGCAAATGATCTCCGTCACTTGTGCTCGAATGAGTTCTTTGTGGTTTTCCTCGTAGCTCGTCAGATTGCAAATAATGGCAAGCGCTAACCTCCGCGTCTCCACGCTTAGATGGTTGGTAAGGCACTGTGGCTGTTGATGCTGCTTCTGTGCTGGGTGGTCTTCTTTGAACAAGAAAGAAGTGCCTGCCGTCTCGTTGAATACCCGTGTCTTCCATTCAGAGCCGCCACCTAGAGAGGAATGTGTTTTTTGGTATTCCACCGCTGCTGAGAGATACACCATGACCCCGTTCGACAGCAGTTTGGGATGATACTGGTGATCACAGGACAAGTTGAAGAGAGCCCCCAAGCCAATACTGAGCACGTCGTCAGCTGACGAAGTGGAGGATGCTACCGTCGGTTTTTCCAATGTTGTAGAGCCTCGACGTTCCCCTGCAGCACTCGAACCCGACATCGTAACCTGCGATAATTTTATAAGAGCGTAGAGAACACCGTCCTCGACGACCTGAGCACGTGAATCCCCGTGAGATAACAGATTGGAGAGCGTCTTGGCATGAATCTGCTTGGTCTGGATTGAATTCGCACGCAGTAGCGCCACGACGATAAAGTCTTTAAGCTCGACCGAGGACCAGACGCACGCGACTGTGGACACGTTGCAAGCTGCTATGGCTGCATACTGCTGGCACTCGACGTGGCCCGTTCGGCCGAGCCGGTTAAGTGCACGCGCCAAGTGTGTACACTCCACAAGTTGCTGGCACCCTTTGGCTGTGAACGAGGTGATGGCAAATGCAGCCGAGCAAGCCAATAATGGTTGAGCTTCCTCGTTAGCATTGCAGCAGTTGATGAGTCCCTGCATCACGCGATGGTTCGTCGACGTAGAAGCACACAAGTGATATAGCGTGGCTGCACAAAATGCCTGCACGACACCTCCTTTCGAAGATCCGGAACTGGGGCCCGACCGTGGAGGTAGCGCAGAAACAGCAACAAGAACGTCTTCAGTCTCTTCTGAGTGCATAAAAGTCTTCTGGCTGTCGCGGCGCTGGGTTGCAGCTCGTGTTAAAGCAAATAACGACGCGGAGGCGTAGCTTAATAGCGGTAGCTGTTGCTGCAACCGCACTCGCTGTTCGTGAGTGGAAGGAGCATTCGAGGGTATGGATGCGGTCAAATTCACGTATGTTCGCATGCAGGGGAGCACAAGCGTCACCACGAGCTCAATATTTGCCATGTCCATCAGCTCGTTGGCGATAAGGAAAATCGAGGCCAGGAAACGTTCTTGATCGTCGTCGAATGTCAGCTTCATTGCTTGGAATCGTGCTTTCTCCGAGTTTGGAGAGATGTCCAGCTGGGTCAATGACGTCGCACCGTTGCCAATTTTGTCTTGATTGGCATTCGTCGTGGATGCCTCAAAGAAGTTGAAGCCGCTCACTAGAACACGTATGACTTGGTCTCCATGGACAACTTGCTGTAAGTAGCTATCGAAAAGCAGGTTGGAGACCAAAGAAGCGTAAATATACCGGAGTCTCCTGGAATGACCCATGTCTTCCGCTGCTGCCGCCAAAAGTTTTCCATCTAACGTTCGAAGTAACTCGTTTGTACATGTCGCCTCCTGCGCGAGATTTAGCACTGTAATGAGTGTGTCCTCCTTCACATCCTCCGACATGTCTGAGATCCAGGGAAATGGCCACGCATCTATCGACAGCGATGGTCGCAGATACCAAATTGGAGCGGGATCTGATAAGTTTTTAAGCTCAATGTTCCCAGCAATCCCACCGACCAAATCAATCCCGGATGCGTCTTTTGTTTCAGTCATCAACGGCACCCGATCCTGCTGCTGTTGCTCCTCCTCTGGACAGTTTTCGTCTTCCGATTCATCAACCAGTACTGCGGGAAGCACAATGATGGCGTTGAATATCGTGAGCACTTGAGGTATCTCGATAATAGCAGATCTGCAGCACGATTCAAAGCTCAAGTTGCACAATGTACGAACCGAATTTCGGAGCAATGTTCTAGCGTCCGTTGCACGGGTGACATAGCGCTGGTGATCCAGTAGCGCAAGTTTCGTGGCCAATTGAATCAACTCCAGCGAGAAATTCTGGCGTCGTAGCTCGGCATTGCTGGAAAAATTGACTAGTGCTCTCGAGCACGAGACACTTGTACAGCGAAACCTCTCTACAGTTGCAGCACTCGAGTTGGAGTTCCCCACGTCACGTAAAGCCGCAGACAGCATCAACCCAAGTGATTTCATTCCATGAGAGCCCACGATGCTGTGATACTCGACAAACGCCGAAAAGTTGGCCAATGTGGCGGCTGCTAAACGCAGCATCTTCATACAAATACTCATGTCAGTGGTCCATGCAGGAGCGTGTACACCCATATTGAACAGGTATCGCGAACTAGAGCCCCCACTGTTGCCGTCAACTAATTTGTGGAGCTGACTGACAAGTGTGTACAGAATTTCAGCACCACCCCCACGCAGCACACTCAGGCAGCTGGACCGATGGAGAGAGAGGTTGAACAAAGACTCAATCGCAAACTGGGAAGTGGCTGGTGAAGCAGACAACTGGCTTATGACGTTCACGAGACCAAGCGGGCTTTGCACCGCGTGGGGGTCCCCCAGAAATACGCGGTCTGGAAATATATGCCCATGGAAAATAAGGTTCACAATACAACTCACCGCCAGTTGCTGAAGCGGTATGTGCGGGACCGTCAGCATCGACATCAGCTCCGTGATAGCGTTGCTACGAATTAGTAGTGCGGCACGAGCTCGGCTCTGCGATAATCGGCAGAATGCTGTGATACAAGCGACTTTCACGTCTACGAGCGGTGTCCAGCTCAGTTCCAGGAGCGCCGACACGCCGTCCTTGGACGTGAAGTCCTCCAAAATTGACAAGTCAGTCGTGATGTTGACGAGCACGGCAGCTGAATAGCGCAGTAACTTGGAGTCTTCCACATCACTGAAGTCGGCGAGCTGCGCGATCGCTCCACCTTCAATGATGGCTAATTCGCTGCCATGCTGACATGATAATTTGTAGAGAGAGTGAGCACAAGTTAATCGCGCGTCCAAATTCTGCGTTTGGCCAAAATTTACTACAGATTCACGATGTTTAGGTTCATAGGATTTTCGGATCGAGCTGAGATCGCCTCGGATAGTGCTCACGCGTTGTAGAGACATCTTCGTGATGCTGCCGCGCGCCATAGTGACATTTTTAAATGATGAACGTAGAGCGCTTGGGTTTCTGGTTAGCGACTCACCGCTCGATTTTTCCTCCTTCGTGAAGCCCACTTTGCTTTTTGCTCTCCAAAGCCCCACCTCAGAATGAATGTTGTCGCGATAAATGTCATTGGAGGTTTTACTCTTACTTGCAGCGTCTCCCTTGAGTTTAGTCTGGATCCCTGCCATGAGTAAGTCGACGCCTACTTCAGCCTCCACTGTACCAGCCTCACTGTCGTGCAGTAGGTATTTCCTCTGTGCAGGCCTCTGCATGCCTAGCGAATGTCTCGCACGAACAGCATGTGCCAAAGCTCTAAGTCGCAACGCAGTAGTCGAAGATGGTTTCTCCTGCTCAGGCACGGTCTTCATAGAAATGCTCGACACTCGAGTAGTGGCGGCACCACCGTTGGCTCGAGATTTTCGACCGGAGACGCCCCTTTTCAACGGGGAAATACTCCCTGATCTTGCGACGAGTGGCTTCACACCTTGCACCTCGTTCGATCCACTCGGTAGCAAGGCGTTCCTACCACGTTCATCCATGGTACTTGTTCTTGTATTCACTCCGAAGATCGGGAGAGAATATCGCAAGTAGCAGCACAACAAATGGCACCAAAGTTGCACTACATGTAAGCAATCACCAACCAACTATGCGCGACTTGACTCCCGCAAATAGGAAGGAACTTAATTAAGAAATAACCGCTGAGCCCATTCGATATAGTTTATTTTTATTTTTGGCTAGTTGGGCGAGGAGAAAGCGGAGGCCAATCAACACAAACGTGCCACCGAACCTGAAAGGAGGAACCATGGCCGAACTAGATCCGGTACACATCCTCGTCCGTCGAGTGCAGCAGCGACGATGTCAGCGTCGTGTTCTCATTCGTACCGATATAGCTACACGAGCCCAGTGCTATTAGAAAGCTCACTGACCAGCTCCAGCTGGCGCCCCCCCCCCCTCTCGTCTGACAGCTGGTAATTACCTTTCTCAGTGCAGATGAACACCCTGACCAGCTTTCACTTCAATTGTTAAGAAAAACGAATTAACGCGGAAACGGCGTACATCGTTAGAGGGAAAAACTAACCCGCTGGCTACATTCGCTTACCTGTATCTGACGTAGTTAGCGTACACTTGCGTAAAATGCTTAGCAACGTTAGAATTTGGGCTTCATGAAGCGGTGATACGTTACAGCCTGAAAGTCTCAAGTTTAATTCGTGCCACAAGTAGCCGGAGCCTTTTATTCGCTTAATGCTTGTTCAGGAAGTCATTGTACGCGTCCGTGAAAAATTTAACAGTATTCTTATTCAGGCCTTGGCCCTTCAAGTATTCTTCAGCATTTTTGACAGATCTCATACCACCTCGCCACGAACTGAAAATATTCCGTTTATGCTCAGGATCGGTCTTCATTCTCCTGAGATACTCGGGCAGCTTGTGATCATCCAGCCAGGCAAACCAGTTGACACCACGCTCTTCTTCATCAGCAGCGTAGTTGTCAATCGTCTTGTGGGATCGCAATGATCGCTTTTCAGCGTCAGCTTCAGTCGGCAACGCATTGCCACTAGCAAGGAAGGTGGCCGCGGCTGCCAACAGGACGATGGAGAGACGCATTCCTGGGCTTGACTTGGGTAACGGGAACGAACGGCTTGTTGGCTTGAAGGCAACTTTCGAAGTGAGCACTACAGTGGAGTGTCTTAATGCCTGCCTTCGAATGACAACAATTGCAGAAGGTCAATCCACAAGGAACTACATGTATGTGCTACGAACCAGTAGTCACAAGCAACAGCATGTGGGATATATAGCTGCTGCGTGTGATCAGATGTTCGTCGTTCGTCGTTCGTCCCCCGAACATCATAAACCAGTGCGACCAGATCGACGGGCGCTATCCTACGTACCGGTACATATAAATTATATATGATATAATTGGAATTCAATCTGCTACTGTACAGGGTGAGTCGAATCGTACGTGTTAAAATACAGAAAACGGTCGCAATAAATACTTAGAGTCTAGCGCAAGTACTGGAAGCAACGAAAAAAATACAACAACGTAAACATGAAATAGCGCGACCAACCCTTTCACACGACAAATAAATTTAAGCATGACACCCCCTCCCAAATGATGACATAAAATTAGTCGTCATTATGGAAATAATGACAACGGGCAGATGCACCATTATTAATAGTGGTTGTAAGCTCAAAGTTGGAGTTTTTACCTTTTTACGATTTGACTCGGTCGAATGAATTTACGAGGTTGCATTTTTTTCTCTGGTAATATAGAAATGCGACAACTCAGTAGAAAGACTCGCCGTCGGCACGATTACCGTTTACGCTTTCTGATTGATTACGAACCGGGAATGTATATTTTTCGAGCCATTGAAATCCTAAATTTTGTTTGATCGTCTCGATACACTTTCTAACACTATTATTATAATAATAATACATGTACTCCTTGCTCTGCCATTTTCGGTGCCTTTTGTTTATGCCTTCCATTTGGCGTATTATACCAGCTACTCAAAACTCGATGCAACTCATGAAATATGAATGTGAAACGATTGCGCTGAATCCACAGCGTTATACTGCGCACTGTTGCTAGGATGCACCAAAGGCGCCCTAATGCCCATAATGCTGAGTAGTGTATGTTCTGGCGACGTGCTTCACCTCTCTTTGAGTGATTCAGAAGTATTAATAGGCGTGTTTCTCAGAGTGTCGCTATGATGTAGACCTAGGCTGATGTTACGGTTCCTGTCCAGTGTCGGATAAGCCATTGCCAGCACCACCTTGCACACGGGCATGCCCAATCGATATATGTTTGCGTTTACTTCGTCCTTGTGCGCGCTACTGTTTTCCGGTATGTGCATGTCAGCCTGGTCCGTCGGGGTAGAAATTTATTGTGTCATACAGTACCCACACTTAGTAATGTCGTATGTGAGTTGTCATGGCGCCACAATTGCTTTGGTGTCGGCTGCTGCATTACATGTGGGCAAGGATCTAACTTAGCCTCGAACCAAGAACCTGTGTCCCGAACTCCTCTTAAAAGCTTGTGTTTTTTAAACACAAATAACGAAGCTGTTAAAAGAACGCCTTCATTATCTTATGATTGGTGCTTGTATCGTCTACCCGTACTACCTCGAAGTGAGATATAGCAACCGCCTAGTTCGTACCCACGCTCGAACCGGCTACTGTGTTCCCCGTCTAGTTGATTGATTATGAGCGAGGTTACTATTTACGAGGTCAGAGATGGAGAAAAAGAGGAGCACGATGATACAGTATATAGTACTGCTACATGTAATAGAAGGTGGTGAATCTCCAGCACCATTCAAATGTACAAAAATAGTTGTAATAAACGTAAATGCAGAGCTTCTCCGCCATTCGATCACTTACTAAACTACCGGTATCGCCGACCCCCCGCGCGCGTAAGTGCACTTCTTGCAAAGTAAGTTGTGAAACGAGTTCAGTCCACAAAGGTTACCTGAAACATGACTCTGTTGAGTATGGGCTAGACAAAACCGCCTCAAGATGTCAACGATGCGGCAGAAAACACTTTTTACAGATCCCGAGGAACTCGGCAGTGTCGAGTCGGCACAGACCTCGGAACTGTACATGTCTCAATATTGTACTGAAGTATTATACTGTACACTTTTGTATTCACATGCCACGACATCCCGACAACGGCGGCGTTCATTGCGATCAACCAATCATAGTAGCCAATCCAAAATTTGGATTTCAAATACGGTACACTTGAAAATTTTCCACGATTGGTTCATAGTCGATCTCACGATCGGGAGAATGCCACTTCTGGTAAATGTATAATCCCTATTATATATATTATATTATATTATATTATATGGTGTAAAAGTATGCTATAATACAAATGTACTGCTGCATGTACACCCGTGTAAATTGTATACGCCTCTGCCAGCCCAATATGAGACGGCATTAAAAGCAAACTGGGATCTGCACGGCTGCACACAGGCATGTCAGTTATCTTGGGTGGCATTGAACCGCAGGGCAACCGATATTTCCATGTTGAAAGTCTTAAGATCAAGGGGAAAATGACAAAATCTGCCTATTAACTGATAGGCATTTCCAAAACCTGCCTATTTAGGCCACCGCTCTACACACAGTACATGTACATGTATTGCGCGTTCTACTCGAAGTTTCCGCGCACGGTTTATTGAATCGACAGGGTGAAACCGCCGAACAAATCGNATTGTCGTAAATGACTTGATAATTGTATTGGGGCCGTCCAGCCAACCGACTAGCATCGGCAAATTTAGATGGAATTGACAATTCTTACATTAGCAAGAACTAGCAAGCCCACTCACTGTGCAAACCTACTGTCCCAGTTGCAAGAAACGACGTGTCAGTCGAGTCGGGTGGCGCGTCGCAAAGCTACGGAAGCAAAACCGCAGCTCCGTGGAGATTTGACAAGGTTAATCAATCATTATTGTAAAATTTAAACACACCTATTCTTCGGGTTGTGGAATCGACGCCGCGCTCGCGTAGCCGTTGTAGCAGTGTGCGACATCAGTCCTGGTACCGAGATAAACGTCCACACACACACGCACACACATAATTAAACCAAATGGTAGTCTGACGCGTAAAGTCGGAACCCAGCAAAGCAGACGTTGCCTGTGGTGATTGAGATCGAGTAGAGTAAGATGGTGCAAAGGCTGGCAGAGCAGATTAAAGTGCTTGATCTTGGACTGGACGACCGGGTCCAATAACTTGCGACCGATGAGGCGCTTGGCATCGAACACCGTGTTGTGCGCGTTCATGGCCACCTGGTTCTTGGCGGCATCACTGATCAGACGCTCGGTGTCCGTAAACGCCAAATATGACTGTGTGGTGCGGATGCCTAGGCGACGGTTTCCACACGGTCGTACTACATGTACCATGGCTTCCTCTGTACTTGAACACTTTTGCAGACCACGTGTCTCTTCAGATTGTGGCCTCTGGGTCCGTCGGGTTTGGAGCCAGGGTGTAATTAAAAACAGGCACTTGCTACGTGGACCAATTATTTCGACATATACTGGTCAAAATGGCAAAAGCATATGTGAACTTAGGGTTACACGGTACCGGTATCGAGGTCGGTACAAATGTCTACGAGTTGGTTTTCATACAATCGGTGTGAACCAACTGTTTACACCAATTCGTGTTCTTGCTGCCCAAAGTGAACTGGATAGTCTTCGTAGAGCCCGAAGTCCCAAGCGCGAGTCTGGTATAAGTGTATCGTACAATGTCCCTTTGGGCCAGGAACTCGAGCCTGACGATGGTCGAAGTTTAGTAAACCGCTTACTGTTACTACTCTGACTCAAGCACAGTGATGCAAGTAGAAACACTACATGTATTAGTTCAAATTGATTGAATGCGTGGGTTTACTCAACTTGGCTATTATTCATGCCGTACAGCACACAGCAAAAGAGCTTGTAGCGAATTTTCTCCAGTGCAGCCTTGGACAGAGGTTCAGTATCGGTTGCTACGTCCTTTTCCGGCAACAGTAGATACAACGATGTGTAGTGATCAAACAAGTGCGCAACGTACACACCACAACTGAAGCCATTACGTTGGCACCACGCCGATACAGTCGGATCTCGAGTTGGTACGTTGGGTCAGCTAGCTTCAGGAATACTTTCTTCACCAATTTTTCGACCTCATCTTCGTGTAAAAAGGGTCGTATATCCAGATGACTCGTCTTTTAAAGTCGAAAATGGCCCCACACCAATGTCCAAAGTCGATGTTGATGTAGATTAGGCACAGAATTGCTAACCCGTCGTGATACTTGCTGGAAATGAAGTCCTTTGTGTGAGGAGTCTATTACGTTGCTCGTCGTCAGAAAATTGAGCGAACGTCGGGTTGACAACGTGGATTGCAAGTGGGGGAATCCGTGATATATCTGCTGCAATACGTATTACAGCACTTACCACACACTGATCACTTAGCCAGCCTTCATCACCATTCCTAACCAGCTCAGCAAAACCAACCAACTGCCCGCCCAAATTGATAGATCCACGCATATCCTGGTGAAGATAGTATCGACAATTTGATCGCGCTCCTCTTTATCACCAGGGTTGTCTAGATCAACGCCCTTGACCCATGGAATCAGCGATCTTACTCCCCCAACCAGTTTTGACGCAGAATGCCATTGGTTCATAATCTCGATGTCGGTCGCACGAAACACCCCCACGCTAAAACTCACAACAACAATTCCTTCCTGGCGTAGGACGACCCTGTTATTTGCTGCCTCACGAGTTTTCAAGTGTTGAATCGCAGTGATGCTCTTTTTCACCAGTATCACTACATATTGAAAGCACAGCATGACTGTTAGTACCGAGACATACAATAGTTGGTTAATTGATTTGTAATTAGGGTAGTTGGAGTGGTGTTGGATAATTGGGGCAGAATTGGTGGATATACCAACGCTTCACCAAATACACCAATTACGCCAAATAAACCAGCAAAACCGAGGCAGCTTACCTGGTAAGAAGCCGCGAACATTGGCCTCGACAGTTTCCCTGGAACTGGCATCTATCACCTTTGCTTTCGTTTGAATACTGCATCAGAATGCATTGGGCGCAGGGCGTCGAATATTTCTCCAACGTCACACAGTATTAGACGCTTTTGCTGCACTGCCTTGTTAAGACTCTCTAGCGTAACGTCTCCGATTGTAATGAGACGGTTTGCAAGATTCTCACTTTCTTGGTATTCCTTTTTCTGCTTTGACTTCTTGACAGCTTGTTGTAGCCGTGGGCGTCCAGAGGGACGGCTCGCTTCATTCAAATCAATCAATGAGACGCTTGGCTTATCTGGTGTGGCCGTTTTCTTCTTCGCGGCTGATGTCCCTCTCACATTATCCAGTGCTTTATCCTCGTCCAGTACTGCATCCACGTTAGCGTCGTGTTCGACATAGTCTCAGTCCAGTCTTCGTTTGGCTATCACTACTCCACCACCCCACACAGCCGATTTGCCGTCAGCAATAGCCTTCTCTTTGCCAAAATTTCGGTTGCCACCAACATCATACTTGTCAACGCCCATCCCGGAATGCTTCACATCCTAGCTCGAGATTAATCCGTACCTGGGGGTTTCGTTGTCCCTTGCGTTGCGTTCAAGTTGCTTCAAATGATCTAGCCACCGATTATAATCACCAGTCCCTTTTGTTGGCTACGACTTCTGCAATCCGCTGGCAAACAGCAAACGCTGTTTTGTACTTCGCGTTATGTGNAGAAACAAAACAAAATACAATAAACATAACTTACCGCGTAGGTTTTGCAGAGAGTCTTTGCTCTCAAGTGTTTGAAACGTTGAAGATAGCTCGCTTGGTTTCACATTGTAGTCGTCCTGCCGACTAGCCTTGTACTGTTGCTCAACTAAATTGCGCGCATCGTGAGTGGCAATCCGGCCAAGCAGCTGCATCTCTAGGTCATACTGATTATTCACACGATACCCGATGCGTGTTGCCTTGATCGTATAGTTGTCTTCCGCAGCCTGCTGAAGAAAGAGAAGCGTCTCGATGCACTCATCCATCGGCATGCGTCACATCAATTCATCATTCACAGCCCCCCCCCCCACCCACCCCCGCGCGCGCGCTAGCTCAA
>LGSN01000903.1:0-35960 GCA_001314375.1 Phytophthora podocarpi | reverse complement strand
CATTCTGTCCAATCACAGAATGCCGCGTCACATCCCTCTTCAAGGAGATGTGACTCTACCTACTTTTGTAACGGGGAACGCCCCGTTACATAGATGCTTGGTGATGGAAGTGTTGGAGAGGGTTGTGATGGCTGAGGAGGATAGTAGTATATCGTTCAAAAAGAATGTGTTCGAGAGTGTTATGATGATTGAGGAGGGTAGTAAAATATAGTGTTATCTAAAGATAGTTGGGGCTGGAAGGGTGAGTTGGATAGGGTTGACGAGCGTTGTGTTGGAGAGTGTTGTGATTAGTTAAGAGGGTAGTAAAATATAGTGTAGTAGAAATAGAGTTGTGATGATAAAGGAGTGTAGTTTAATATAGTGTTGCATAAAGTTGGTTAGGATGGAAGTGTAAGTTGTAAAGGGTTGAAAAGCGAAGTGTTGGAGAGTGTTCTGATGATTAAGTAGTGTAGTGTAGTAGAAAGAGGTTTGAGATGCAAGTGTGAGTAGTAAAGGGTTGAAAAGGAGTGTGTTGAAGAGTGTTGTGATGGTTGAGGAGGGTAGTAAAATATAGTAGAAGGTTGGGGATGGCAGTGTAAATTTGTAAAGGTTTGAAAAGGCAATCGTTGGAGAGTGTAGTTTTAATGTGAAGAGTAGTAAAATATAGTTTTCGTGTATAAAACGTGTTGTGGTGATTAAGATAGGTAGTTAAATATAGTGTAGTAAGTAAATGGTTGGAGATTGAAGTGTGAGTAGTAAAACGTTAATAAGGAATGTGTTGGAGAGTGATATGGTTATTAAGGAGGGTAGAAAGAAATAGTGTGTTGTGATGATTGAGGAGAATAGTAAAATATTGGAAATAATGTAGATGGTTGGGAAACGAGGTGTGAGTTACTAAATGTTGAAAATGAACGTGTTTTGAGAGTGTTATGATGATTAAAGAGGGTATTAAAATATAGGATAGTATGTAGATTGTTGGGAGTGAAAGTGTTTGTTATAAAAGGTTGAGCAAGGTAGCGGTTGGAGAGTATAATAATGGTTGTGGAGGGTAGTAGAATATAATGTAGTATGTAGATGGTTAGGAAGGGAAGTGTGGAGTATAAAGGGTTGGGAATAAGATTTTTTTTAGAGGTGTAGTGATGATTGAGACGGATAATGTAATATATAATGTAGAATGTTGATGGGTGGAGATAGGAAGTGTAAGGAGTTAAGGGATGAGAATGGAGTGATGGTGGTAGAAATGTTGATTTAGATGACTGGAAGTAAGTTGTTAAATATTAAGTTGATGATGTGGTATGTTATATGTAGAGGGTATGAGTTAAAAAGTAAGAGAATAATATGTTGTAAGATAAAATATATATTGTGAAGTATGAAATGATGGAGATAGAATTTGAGTGTTGTTTGTGATAAATTTGGTGTAAAGTGTTGTATAAATTGTAAGTAGTAAATATATATATAATGATATTGATTAATAATTGGAAAATTAGGTATTATTTAATTAGTGTTTAGGGTATTCTGTAATTTAGGGTTTAGGGTTTAATAATGTGTTGTAGAGTGTTATGATGATTGAGGAGGCTAGAAAATTTATGTTATGTAAATATGGTTAGGGGTGAAAGGATGAGACGTATGGAGTTGAAAGGAAAATATTAAAGAGTATTTGTGATGATGGAGTAGGGTAGTAAAATACAGTGAAATGTAAAGATAGTTGGAGATAGAAGTGTGAGTAGTAAAGGATTGAAAAGTGAAGTGTTGGAGAGTGTTGTGATGATTGAGAAGGGTAGTAAAATATAGTGAGGTATGTTCATGGTTGAAATGGGAGGTGTTAGAAGTTAACCCCTTGTACGCGGAGGGTGGGAAATTGGTATTATCTTGGTTTCACTATGCCTCTAAATCCGCAAAAGGGGACCGTCGCCTCTTTCCACAAATCAAGCGTATCTAAATGGTCCAGGTGTCAAAAAAGTAGATTCTATTGGTTGGCATAACATACGGTTTGAAGTACTGCGGGTAAGCGCAGGCTCATATATATTTTAAATAAATATCGGTTCCCCCTTTGCCGCAAAGTCACTCATTCGTTCTTTTCGTCGGGCGGGAGACAAGTGATGGCGTTCATCATGGATTTTAACGCGATATGGCCGCTGCTGCGAAAGGAGAACTGGACGTGGAAGGCAGTGACAGGGATCCAGATCCAGTACGTGTTCTTGCATGTGTATGTACCTATTGCTTGCTTTACCTGACATTGCTCGTGTGTATGCTATCTTTGAATGATTACAGCCACAACTACGTGAAGCCTGGGGGCAAGGTCAGAGGAGGAAACGGGGTGTCGATTACTTCAATGGCGAAGACGAATTACTCGCCTACGTTCGGTCCGACGTGGACCTCTGCGCAAGACTCAATATTGCCAACATCATGGTGCGCCCCGGTGGATACGCAATACGTATACGGAAGTGTTATGTTATGTACTGTTGTCTCGTGATAGCTAATCTACTGTTGGTGCATCAGTTAGTTCGGATTACAGCTGAGGAGGAAGCTCCTGCACGTCGGAACGGATCCATTCATCCTGATACTGATACTGATGCTACATCCAAACCACCTCCCACGAAACACCCCAAAGCTGCTGCGCCTACCAAGAGAGCTGGAGCGCCTGCCAGAGGGCTGCTGGGGCATCGACCAAGCCACCGAAGAAGAAGACAAAGAAACGGCTTGCAGAAGAAGCAAGCTCACAGCGCAGGGAGATTGCTGCTTTTGACAAGGTTTGAGGTCAGCAAAACAGCACGGGTAAGTCTCGGATCGATGGTGAATTTCAAACGATGGGTACTAATACGCTGTGGTCTCTTGGATGTACAGCGAGCGACGGACAAGCTATGGAGCCTCCAACTGAAACGGCTAGTTCGGGCGGGCCTTCTCCAACGGTTCTGACCTCACTGGAAAGTATATCCCTGCACCATTAAGCTAACTCGATGGACCTGAATTACAATGCTGATATGGTGTGTGTACTCTCAAGAGTTAATGCTGACACGGTCAGCCTATCAGCCGCTAATGCTGACGAGGAGGGTGTTACAACTGACGGAAATGCTGACACGGCGACCACCACTGAGACTAATGCTGACATGGAAGCCGTTATGGAAGACCCTAGTGCTGACACAAACACTATTCCATGGCTAGAGGTGGAACTGAACTTGCCAATTGCAATGCTGATACGTCTGCCGATGCGGTTGCAACCCCTGACGTGAATAGTGACGCATATGTTGAAGGCCAGAGTATTTACGATGGCGTTGAAGCCGGAAGTACTGCTACCGCCTCGAACGCAGCCTCTGAAGTCGATGCGTATGAGCCCGACAATGACGAGGATGACGAAGATGCGGAAGCTGAGCGAAACGACAGTGACGAAGATGTGAAGGATGAAGAAGTGCATGAGACCGTTCGTGACGATCCTGACCAGCTTTTGCGTGACACTGGTGGGAGTCCACCGCTTCGGTTTGGCTTCGTCAATACACTGGACCCTAATATTGTCGGCGGAAACGGAGACACGGATGGCGAAGGAGACGAAGACTCTGCCGAGGCAATTGGAGGTGATGATACTGACAGCGATACGAGTGATGTCGAGTCGTGCAAGGACGGAAGTTTTCTCCGTGTGTTACATCGCGTTGAAGGCTTGTTGAGCGCTGCTGAGCGGGAGCGCTTGCACATGCGCGTCCTAGGTGAGTCTATGTAGTTGTGATATGCTGCCCTGAACAACATCTAACTATGTTTTTATGCTGACAGCGTCATCCGATGTGTACACGGACGGTCAACTTGACCAAATGAAGCTGGATGGTTGGAATGTGCTGCCTGGCAACGTCTAGACTGAGATTGTAGATGACCTCACAATTGACAAGATGTATACTGGGTACTGCGGGCCGTCAAAAGATATCATGGCAGCTTCCAAGTCTGCGATCATGCTCTTCTTCTACTTCCTGCCGAAAACATTTTGGCGACAAGTGGCAACGCAGACAAAGCTCTACTGGAAGCAAGACTCCAGAAAGCAGAAAAGAAGGAGGCTAGCGTCACGAATCGAGCACAGCGTACTAGAGCTAAATTAAGCAGGAAAATTGAGAAATTCCAAAAGGTTTCCCCCACGAAGTTGTGCAATGGATTGGATTGATGCTTGCTCATGCATTACTGCCTTGCAAGAAGATGGACCAGCATTGGTATATGGAGTGCTGCCGGCTGGAACCTTCAATAAAGTCATGTCGCGCGACTGCTTCCGCGAGATCACGAGGTTTTCCACTTCACGGACAACACGGACGCAGCTGCAGCAAAAGACCGACCTTGGAAAGTTCGTTCGGTGTTATCGGTACTGGAAAAGAGCCTCAAGGAGGGATATGTACTCGGTTCTCGTGTGGCAGTCGATGAAGATGTTTTCCCATCCCACAACAGACGAAACCCTACAAGGACCTTCATGAAAGACAAGCCGCATCGGTGGGACTCCAAGTGTGTCATGACTTGCTGCGCGGAGACAGGATATTGCAAGCGGTACGTAAGCTGACACGATGCTTTCACGTTGACTGTTGTTTTACAGCGTCGAGTTGGACATTGGAAGGGCTGGTGATGCGGAAGGATTTCAAGCAATGGACACCAAGAATGGCCCTGCTGATGTCATCCGTAATATCGCGTGCGTGTTCCTTGGCCTACCGTACGAAGGTCGTAGGCTTGTGATTGGAGACCGCTACTACACTTCGATTTCGCTAGCCCAGCAGCTTTGGACGATGGGGTTCAACTATGTCGGCACCATGAGGACAGATCGGAAGGGTTGGTATGAGCAGCTGAACTACCCGAAGAAAAAGCGTCATGCACGGACACCACGGGGTTCGTTCAAAATGACCAATCCAGGTCTCGTTGCTTTGATGTGGGTAGACAGTACGATCGTGTACTTCTTGGCATCACAAGTATCTGCTGGGTCAACCACTGTGTGACGGCGTGAAAGGAGCGGCCCAAGTGACGTGCCATGCCCTGGTCTGGTCGCCGAATACCAGCGCTACATGGGGGGGAGTCGATCGCCATGATCAATTACGACTCCAAGCATACTCAATGCAGATGTCGATAAGGTATGACTGTTGTGCTGACATGGAGTGACTACCAATACTAACTTATGTTGTTCCGTTCAACAGGTTCGCTAAATACTACAAGGGCATGTTTCTCGGACTTGTAGACATGGCATTGGTAACGCATATATTGTGTACAAGCGGCTATGGGAGAAGAAGAATAGGAAGAACTCACAATTCCAGTTCCTTGCGAGACTCCACACGGAGCTCATCGAGGAGACCGAGCACAGCTTCACGCAAACCAGAGGTTCGACAGGCGATCAGGCTACAACGGAGAGACTGGTAGCACGATAGGGCGAGCACACGCTAACCCAGACGACGGACTATCGATTGAATAACGGTGTCCAACGCTTGCGGCAGAGGCAATGTAAGGTGTGCTCATTCTACAATCGAGAGGGGAAGAAGAGAGAGGGGCGTCTACATTCTACTGCGCTTCGTGCTCGCAGATCTGGCACATAGTGTGGCAAAATGGTGAGTTTGCGCCCAAGGCCAGCCACATCAGAGACAGAGGATTAGCGGTAGAGTAGGAAGTCGGTTAGAATACACTTGAAAGCTTCTGGATAGTTGTGTCTCGGCTTGCTTCCATAACAGAGAACTACTGCTTCCATCGCTCGTGCAGATTGGTTGACTTGGCTTCGTGCAGGACTCGATATGGCGATCTGCACTCACTCGCACGGTCTCCAGCTTCCCGCCACACGAATAAAAAAAAGAAGGATTTCTAGGCTTGTTTTGATTGGCCTAAATGGACATGTCATAACGACCCATCCCTTTGCGAGATTTATTACAGAGGAGCTTAGCTACAAGTGGTGTGCAAAATGTCCAAATTTATATATATGTACACTATGGTATAGTATAGTATATATATTATGGTTTAGTATAATCCATACGATTCCTTATGCTGTTCAGAATAGCATAAGGCGTTTTGGTATCACGTCCTTGTCACCCGTCCGCGTCCAAGGGGTTAAGGGATGAAAAGGGAATGATGATGGATTATAAATAGTGGATTGGTGTGGTGTGTGGAGAGTGTTGTATAATATGAAAGAAAATTATAGTTGGTGCTGAGATGATTATATTGATTGTATATATAATCAAAAGTGATTGATAGAAAGTGAATTGTTGGGTTGGAAAGTAGAGAGAGTATAATGTTGAACAAGAGGGTGATGATGTGGTAAGTTATTTGGAGAAGGTATGATTTTTAAAGATAGAGAATATGCAGTTGGTATATAGAAGGATTATAATGAAGGTTAGAATGATGGTGGTGGAAATATAGCGTTCGATGGATGTTTGTAAAGTTTGTATTTGTATACATGATACGCGCACTGCAGTGGAATCCAGTGGAGGCGGGGGAGGCAAAAGTACCCAAAATGACCATTTTTGACATGGAATCCGGGGGAGACAACACCCAAAAGCATACCTATTGTCCTAAATTATGGGACAAAGGTCCAAAATACAACCAATAGGATTGCTAGCATCTGACATACTGAAAGTTTGGGTACCCCCGTTTTCGATCATTGCGAATCCAATGGTAGCACGCCCGTGTACCAGAGACGAGCCACTTTGACCCATCTTAGCACTTTGCCAATATTTGGCATTTCCAGCTGATAGTTGGGATACTTGGTTTTAGTATATGTTGAATAAAGAATGGCACTCCCGTGTGCCAGAGACGAGCCGTTTCACCTCTTCTTAGCACTTCGTCAATATGTTACCGTTCCAGCTGAAACGTTGAGATACTTAGTTTTAGTAAATGGTGAGTCGAATGGTGGCCTTTTGATGTACCATAGACGAGCCAATTTACCCCTTCTTCATTATTGGGCCGTTCGAGCTCAAAAGATGGGATACTTGGTTTTAGTATATAGTGAATCGAATGCCGACACTTCCATGTGACAGAGACGAGCCACTATTCCCCTTCTTAACACTTTGTCAATATTAGGCCGTTCTAGATGCAATTTTGAGAATTCGAAAAACATAACTGTAGCACTACGATAGGACAGAGACGAGGCATCATTTCACTTTCTACTATATGCATTTAAAGTGAAAGATTTATGGAGCCTATTGTACTCCAGAAAGAAAATGCGTGAGCAGTGGTGGTGAGTGTAGTTGAACAACTTGCGAAGAGTTTGGAAAGGAGATACTGTCTGTAGATTATTAGAAAGCCGAAATGTAACCTGTTGAGTGTAGAAGGTTGACTGTCGAAAATAGAGTGCTTGAAGGTAAAGAGAAAGTGGACGTGTTAGTTGATTGAGGAAGATAGAAATTATAATTTAGTCAGCAAACGGTTGGGAATGGAAGTGTTAATAAAGACAGTTAAATGAAAAGTGTAGTGATATTGAAGAGGACAGTAAATATAGTGTGGTATATAGGAGGTTCAGAAAGGAAGTGATAGTTGAAGAGGGTTAGAAGGGAAATATTCGAAAGTGTAGGAGTGATTAGAGGGTAGTAAAATATTGGAAAAATATAGATGGTTGAGAATGGAAGTGTGAGTTACCAAAATGATGAAAATGAAAGTGTTGAGGAGTGTTGTGATGATTAGGGAGGGTAGTAAAACATAGTGCTGCATAAAGGTTATGTGGATGTAAGATTGGGTTGTAAAGAGTTGATAAAGAAAGTGTTGGAGACTGTTGTGGTGATTATGGAGGGTCATAAAATATAGGATGGTATGTAGATTGTTGGGAGTGCAAGTATTAGTTATAAAGGGTTGAAGAAGGTAGAGGTTGCATAGTATAGGAGTGGTTGTGAAGGGTAATAGAATATGGTGTAGTATGTATACGGTTAGGAATGTAACGGGGCGTTCCCCGTTACAAAAGTAGGTAGAGTCACATCTCCTTGAAGAGGGATGTGACGCGGCATTCTGTGATTGGACAGAATGTCCATTTAGGTTAGATATTTGACCAGTTAGCGTGCAGCACCCCGCCCGGTGGCTGGCAGCTAATCTGGGCTTAAGTTCGATTTCGCGACCGAACTTAATATCAAACAGAGTTAATTTTGCTTCTAAACCCACGTGTCTCGGTTGTGAAACCCGAGACAGCGCTTCCTCAATCAACAGTGAAAGCCTACGTAACGGTCCCTCTGGCCCCGTTACACCTGGTAGCACTTCCAACGACCACGAACGATGAGCACGGCAACGGTCGAAGGAGCGTCAGGCGCGNTTACTGACGGGTGGTCGGCAGAATCCTATGATTCTAATTGGGTAGAAAGATGCTGTCTTCTACCAATGAGATCTCTAAATGTATGCGGACCAGTCGTCCGCCTAAATGTAGTCATTGGTGTGCCTCACACCAAGGAAGGAGGTAACTAACTTCTAACAGAAGCCACTTCTGTTAGGTTACAAGTGATGTAGCCACTTGTACGTGTAACCTCGTTACAAGCCAGGTCAGAGAGAACTTCAATTTAAATGTCTCCGATGTCTTTAATCAGCACTTTTACTGCGTCCATCACGGCTAAAAGCGGTTGATTTGTAACGAGTTCGGGGACGCCTGCTCGCCGGCGGATCGTACCACTCTCTAGTGCCCGCTCTTGTTCCACTCAGGGTCGTTCTTGTCCTCAGGTTAACTCGATGCTGGCCACTGCTAAGTAGCCGGAACGCGCCCGTTCTTATTTAGTTCTTGTTGCTCTGCCTACTGCAGCGACTTCTCGTACTCAGTTTCTCAAATGCCCTACCGTCGTAGAGACTTCTCGTCCTCTGTTGCCCGACCGTTGCCAGGACTTATCGTACGCAATTTTGTTCCTGCAACTAGACTAATCTAAGAGCACGTGATGCTCGATGCCGTAAATCCTGGGTACGCGCCCGTCTCTAAGCCACTTGAGTGTACGCTTGGGGCGCCTACCCTACAAGTGCGCGGCCACACAGCCGACTGTGGGAACCGAGTGTTCCCTCACCGGTGTTAGCTCCACTTCGATACGCTTCACGCGACACCGAAGACCGTTTGCCTTGCTGCTTCCGTTCGTCCCTCAACTACTGTTGCTCGCCTGCTCGCTCTGTCTGCCCTGCTCGTTCGACGCAGACGCATGACTGCTCGTGCTGCCTCGCAACTCCACTTCTTCTCGACTTGGCAAATTGCCGACTGACTGCTTGCTTCGTCGAGACCAGTTGTCGTCAGCTGTCGCGCTTTACCCACCGCTCGTGCCTCTCGTCCGCTTCAGTGCCGTCCATCAGGGTGCTCAGACTGACATGGCGACCCTTCAGCACGAAGGTCTCCTGCGTGCGGCTCACCATACCCATGGTGATCTGGGTACAGCAGCTGCTCGCTGGCACGGTGCACCTATCGTGCCGTGCCGTAGATCTCTGCTGTCTGGTGTTGACTGCTGGCCTTCGTAACATCAACGCCACACCACTGTCCTTCTGCGATGTCCCTACCAACGGGTCGTTCATCCCCAGCTTGCGACCCGCAGACTCTCACTCGTACCACCAACCTGTTCCAGATCCTTGTCAGAATCAGCTAAACGCTTGTACAGTACCGTGGAGAATGCTGACGCCGCACAAATCACGCGTTCTGTTTTCACCTCATTCATAACGGGCAGGGCCTCGCCGCTGCAGTCTTCAAATTTGTTATTGAGTGATTGCTTCAAGTCGTTTAACACGTTGTTCTGTTGTGTAAACGTGATGGTCTTGCCTTGCATCGCCGTAAAGCAGCGCTTAATGAAACCGGTGAGATCAACGACCACAAAAAGGCAAAGGCACCAAGTCACGCTGGAGTGCTCTCTTTTTTTTCGGACTGGGTCGCAAGAAGATCTTCATAGAGCTGGGTCAGAAAGATACACGTGTCGTGAATAGAATTCCACCGAGTCTTTACGTAATCGGGGCATTTACTCAACCGCTTGTTGATCGAATCCTGCGTGTAATTAAACGTTATCTCAAACGTGAGCGTTGAACGGAAATTCGTGAAGGCATCAGATTCAGCTCATCTGCTGACTCCACTTTACCTTCGCGTTTGAATCGCTCATTGAATCGACACACGACTTGTTCAACGGTTCCCGTTGTAGCAGCAACGACCGGGCGAAGGCCAAGTGTTAACGGATAGTGTTTGACCCAGTTGTATTTCGTCACTGCCTTCTTTGATTTATTTTGTGGGTAGCCGAGAGCTTCGTTCAGACTTCGTGGACCGCGAGATTCTTGCCCTTCGCTGGTGTCTTCCATCGCTACTGATGGAATATGGCTGACGCAATGTACTCAATGGTGTTGTACGGTAGGCCAAAGCGAGTAGTTCTGAGGCGACATTTTATTGTCTGGCTTTGCGCAGCAGTGGTTTCTTAACTCCCTCGTCGTTTTACAAACACGACACTGTTTGCGAGCCTCCGTAACAAGTACTTCAACACATTCGACCGTGTGTATCCATGTCTATTTTTGAGGCACTCCCTGAAACAAGGAATGTGGTATTCTAGACGCACAATGCCTCATCCA
Source organism: Phytophthora podocarpi (assembly GCA_001314375.1). NCBI lineage: Eukaryota > Oomycota > Peronosporomycetes > Peronosporales > Peronosporaceae > Phytophthora > Phytophthora podocarpi. The sequence goes on along the minus strand of LGSN01000903.1, from coordinate 25,502 downwards.
GAGCACGCTGGACATGTACCATCAAAAATGTAGTTTATTGCGCTCAACCAATCATTTTGAATTGCTCTTATAATTGGTGCAAAACGCGCACCTTCCATGCAAGTAGGACTACGAGTAGTCTGGGATAGCCATCCACTTCATTTTAAGAGTATTTAGAAATGCACGTACATCGTAAAAAAAGTTATTATGGAGAAGGAAGGGATGAAAATGAATGGTCGACCGACAAACTGTTGTACCACCGACGCAGTTGGTCGGCGCGAGCAAGCACCGGCTCCAGAAGAACCTCAGCTCCAACGCCAATAGATATCGACCGAAGCTTGTTGTAGTCCGAGAGGTTGCCGTTTCTCACAACAAGAACGCTGTCCTCTGAAATATCGTCGATATCACGAGCTAGCTGACCCATGTTGCGCATACCATGCTGGTGTCCGAATCATCAACCAGCAACAACTCGCGTTTTTCGGCGGTCTTCCCATTTCTCGTGACAACGCGCTTCAGGGTGCCCAAGACATGAATATCAGTAATTATCGTAATAGTAGACCCCGCCGCACGAGAAGTCAGACGGTTGAGGCAAGTAGAGGTGATTGTGGGCACGTCCGCTATCTGGTAAGACGCCGGAGGAATGTCTGATCCAGCCGCAAACGAGACTTCAATATCATTATCGTTCGAAGCAAATGCACGCTTGATACGCGCGATGGAAACGATGTGTTGTGTCTCTGCATCTCCGCATTATGCTTGTTCGCACCAATCTGAAGAATCTGGAATATGGCCTCAATAGCTGTATGGGTGTCGTCAGAGTCGCTGCAAGCTGAACCACGCCCCCCCCCCCCTCCCTGAAAAGTAACACAACCACCACGCTCGGATCCAGTGTCAGCAATCGCGCCATCTTGGCAGCTCGAGATAATGGCTTCGATAGTAGGATTATAGGCCTCTATTGGTTGGCAAATTCTAAAATGAACTCATGGAAATCACCCTTTACTGCGTGTAAAGTGGTTGGTAGTCACTATATGCTAGAGCTCTCCTCCACTACAGTGGTTCGCCTGATTAATAGTAGCAAATGGATTGACAAAAAATGACCTCGACTGATGGAATCTATATTAACCAATCGATCGCCTTCCGAAATACCCGAAATTGCGTAGGATTGACGGAGCATACTATTCTGAAGGCTTGCCAAATATTGTGCAGGTCCATCTTTGGGTATAGCACCAGTGCGTGATCTATTGCATTCGTAAGACTATTGTCGGTTGTGCTATGACGGTACGAAAACGCGCTATACTTAGCGCTATCAATTCTTCATCGCCCGCATGTTCTACGCCTACCCAGATGCACGGAAACGGTTTACATGTCCGTCCTAAACGCGGCACGATTTATGGCATCTGTCCATCCATTGAAACCTGCACGATCGTGTACCACTTACATGTCCATCACCACATTGTAGTGAGCAGCTATCCATGTCGCGCTGTGACGAATAACACATCCGCGGAACGCCGCCTCCGAGCATCGCGCTCCTCTATTCAACCGGAAAACAAGTACCCACAGGTTCCCTCTAATCGCCGCCGCATTCAATCCCCGAAACGTGCCGCCTTCATGACGGTTGTTGTGAAGCCGCTCTACAATTTCTGAGTGGCCTTCCGCAACAGCGTTATCTATAGCAGCAGTTGAACTACCCGGCGCGTTTGCGCGTACAATTGAATCAATCGCACGACTTCCTCATGACCACCCCGCGCAGCACCCTCCATTAATTGCGGCATTTGTATAGCCTTCGTCTCGCTGTTCATTTAACCAAAACAATACGTTGGAATGGCCATTAGCTGCCACAAGATCCATCGCGTCGGTTGTGCACCTTTCCTGACGATGGTCGTGGAGCCAGCGAACGACGTCTAGACGACCGTTACCCACCGCTGCATTCATCGCTAAGACTGTGCACTCCTCAGTTCGGACGTTGTGAAGCCATTGTACTATGGCCAGATGACCTTGCGCGGCTGTCCAGTTCATTGAGTTTGCACTGTCACCACGAACACGATTCGTATGTAGCCATTTCGCAACAGTGATACGCCCCAATGCGCAGGCGTATTGGGTGGAAAGCCCTCCGCTCGGTAGCAATCTACCCACCGCACAACATACAGGTGCCTATCCATAGCTGATCGAAAAAAAGGCTTGAGCGGTGCACCCCTCCGGCCGATTCTCATGAAGTCAACGAACTATCAAGACGGCCACTTCCTGCCGCGCCACCCATGGCGTGTGTTGTGCGTCCGTCAGAGCAATTGAGATGGAGCCATCGGACCACGTCAACAGGCCGTTATTCGCAGCACCACCAAGGGCATCCGTGGACGCAACAGAGCCACGGTTGTGAGCCCACCGTAAACACTCCCAAGTTACCATCTAGCGCCCTGCCGATTGAGATGACGGGTGATTCTACTATCGTTTCCTTAATTATCCACTTCGCAAGTCGGAGAGATGCGCGAGTAACAGCTTTGTTAAAATAAACTTGAGCCGGCTCAAGTTGCACAAATTACGTCCAGAGACGTTTAGTAATGTCGTCGTAACCCCCACGTAGTGAAATTCGCAAAACCGCGACCAGATCGTCAACATCACGTGGGGGAAGCGATCTAGAAGAAACGGAACAACCGTCAATACGCCGCTTCCCGCTGCGATCCTAATAATATCAGGTCGCCAGCAAACACGCTCACCGCGGGAATATAACCAATCTAGAACGTGGAGATGCCCGCTTTCGGCTGCCGCTATTACGCCTTGGTTAATAATCAAGCCCGAAAAAGTTCATCGAGTATTATCATTTGTGATAGTCGTCCCTCACTTACGGCAACAACATGGTACCGGTCACACATCGCATTAACGTAACACGCTGACGGGGACCGGTGGGCCAAGCGATGGCGAAGATAAGGCAATACGTGTTCGACAGCCGTACTTAACGACCAGTACATCGAACAGTCGAGATATGAGCTTATTAGTGTCTCAACATGCTCCAACCCAATCAGGTGTTCGTCGCGTTCACAGACGACACAAACGGAAAATAATATTTCGGGAGGAGAACGCTACCACTTGTGCACAGTACACTTAGTATCAACACTCGATATTTTGTTTAATGATAATATATGTCCAAACGCCTACATTGTGTCAGAACGTAAGATGTCACTGCGGGCTCGTAAAAGACTGGAAATTGGAATAATGGGGGGCTGAGATTACTAGCTCTCTATGCCGGAACTCGCTCGTTCTAGTATGTATTAACGAAGCTAGCTAGACTAACCAAATACACTCGTCTTCCAACTCAACCCGTCCGTCTTGTCCGTTCATCGCTACACTGACCCCAGCACACGCGAAGCACCTCCACGCCTGAAGAGGACCGGTTGCCGCTCGCTATGCCCCACGGGCGTATGCCTCGACACCTACTTTGTCCCGAAGCCGCACAACAAATTCGGAGACCCAGTGTCTCCTGTCCGCTCCCGTTGCGACGCTGCGTTTCCCCACACTTCTAAGGCCTGTGAGCTGCGTAGCCGTCTCGTCTGTCTCGTCCTAGGTCGCTCCTCGACCCGGCCGTCCAACTGCGATGTGCCCCAGGTCCTCGATGCCGGCTGTCACTGAGCCGGCCCATTCGAGAGTCCCCGCTTGGCAGCTTACTCGACACTCGAGCTTGCCACCCGTCGCCTGCTGCTCACCACTCGTTCCGTCTCCGCCGTTCTCAGCCGCTCGTTCAACTCATCCATGGGTTCACCGCGACCCTCCAGCCTGAAGATCTCACTTTCTTCAGCGCGCAGGTCGAGCTACTGCTTCGATTGTGCAGCCAGCGGCCGCCACCATGTGCCCATCGTCCATCTGCTGTAGTTGGTCATCGTCCTCAGCAACTTCACCTCGCTGCCGTCTGCAGCACACCGCTGTCCTCCAGCGATACTTGCCGCGCAGCCGCATGTCCCTGGCACCAACCTATTACGGTTGTATGCAAAAGCAAGCAACCTACCGTTGTATGCAAAAGCAAGCAACCTACCGTTGATTGATCGATACAGGCTAGCGAGTTCAATTTGCTTTCACTTATGGAGATGTAGTGGCAGGTTAAGACCAAGCATTGTCCACTGCACCGGACCCCACAGAACGTGAGGCCAAGCTGGTATAGAAGTCGAAGGACGTATTAGCTATAGGATAGCTAGAGCTATAGATAACGTTCCGTGAGATTAGCTAGATTATAATCTACCTTAGAGCGAGCAAACAATACAACCAAGGTTACCTGGAAGCGCCAGCTTCCCTCGCGTGTGTTCCGAGTTACCGAGACCCACTACAAAGATATCTTTAGTTGCGAAGGTCGTAACGGAGCACGAAGACAACCAACATGACTCAGAGGCACCAAGTGATCGCCGAGAGAGCGGCCCGACAGGAGCATGAACACGTCTACGGGGTGGAGAAATCAGCGGTCGTGCCGGTGGTTGTCCCGCAGCAGAGTTTTGCGATTGTGAACCCGCCGCGCATCCACGACATCTCGCGTGAGTTGCTCCTCGAGTGGCAAAGGATCCTAAGGAGTATGTAGCAGTCACAGAGGCAAGAGGCAAGACAGCTAACGAAGATGTGATGGCCGCTCTTCGTACCGTTCGAGTCTCGTTCAACGAGGATCTGCTCGAGACGATGTGTGAGGCTCGTTGGGACGTCGACATCGACGACTTGACCGACGAGGTCCTGATGAGGAAGATTAGGGGATCATCACCAGCATCAAGAATAAGGAGCTGCCAGACACGGACGATCTGTTCGGTGAACTGAAGACTGACCTGTCGATTTCCGATGTCGAGGCCCGTGTGACGACTTATTTTCACCTCGCCAATGGGAATATCAAACGCAACGGCGTGAGGGACCTTTTCTCTGGAGAAGATGGAACTAATCGCAAGTGCAAAGTGCTGGTAAAGTTCTTGCCTGGGCCTCTGTCGAAAAAGGTGAAAAATGAATATCGCAGTGGTGAAGCCAAGGCGAGTGTGCGGAACTGTACAAAGTGGTGAGCAATTTAGCGTTAGAGCTAGAGAAGGAAACCAGGGCGGTGATGCAAATCAAGACAAAATCGCCAAAACCTGCAAAGCCATTCAGCACTCGGGGCTCCATGAAAATATCCAGCAGGAAACCTGTGATCCTGGCGGGTGTCCCACCGAAAGCGAAGCCTCCATTTCGGGAGCAACCCAAGCAAGGAGAACAGCGCGAATTATCAGGACCACCTCTCAAACAGTGTTTTCATTGTAAAGGGGAGCATGAATTCATCAATTGCCCAACGGCAACGGAAGCAGACAAAGCGGCGATCAGAGAAAAACGACGGGCTGAGTACAACTCAAGGCGGCAAACTGGCCACCAACAACGAAGACGCAATTAGGTTGTGTCGAATCCGCCTCCAGAAGGCGGTACCGTACTGCTTGAAGGCGTGTTTGGCGTTCCCTTCTGTGCGGATAGCAGAGCGACAAGGACCAGTATGAGTGAACGTGTCTTTCAACAGCTGAAGGAAGCCTGTCCGGATGTTGAGTGCGTGGAGTTGGAGGAACCCATCCCGTGCATCACGGTGGGGGGAGATGTGGATGTGAACCGTGCTGTAAATGTGCACGTCATGCTGCAAACGGCTGTAGAACCAGTTTCGATAAGTTCTCCCGCGCAATGATTGATTGTGCCTGGGGAATTGGAGGATTTTCTTCTTGGTAAAGAGATGCTGGCCTCTCTAGGCATTGACGTGGACAGAGACTTGGAGATGATGGCTTCCCAAAGTCAATATGATGAACCTGATGAATTTGATGAACCTGAAGTGAGCTCGACGGCAGAGCTTAGTGATGAACTCGAGAAACTAGTCCCCGGAATGGTCGAAGGAGCAGGACGGCGTGGATTTCCGAAAGAGTATCTGGATGAGCTCTTACGGATAGCTGTACGCTTCGACCTGTGGAGGGAGAAGCTGAGTAATGACCCCCCCCCCCCCCCCCCCCCTGCCCGAGTCCCACCAATGAAAATCAGATTGAAGATGGATGCCAAACCCTACAAGTACAAGGCAAGGAAGTATCCGCCGTAGGTCAGAGCATTCATGGAGGACTTCAATCGCAAACTAGTAGAACTTGGGTGGATCTATGAGAACCCGATTAGCAGATGGGCGTGCCCCGCACTGCCCGTGCGCAAGGCCGCCACGAGAGACTTCCGACAAACTGCTGACTACAAACCTTTGAACGTTCAGGTCGAAGGCATTGCTGGGGTGATGCCAAACCCGCAAGTTGACTTGGAACTAGTGCGTGGCTGCAAGTATTTCGGAGTTTTTGATTCCATAAAGGGCTACTGGCAGGTAGCTGTCGACGAGGCCTACCAGGAGATGCTATCATACATGACGCATCGGAAGATATACACTCCGAGGCGTGTACCGCAAGGGTGCTGCGATGCGGCCCTTTTCTTCCAGGCTACGATTGAGAAATGCCTGAAGGAGCTGACGTACAATCATTTACTCGTATGGATTGATGATCTGTTGTTGTTTGCTGTAACGGGGCCAGAGGGACCGTTACATAAGCTTTCGCTGTTGATTGAGGAAGCGCTGTCTCGGGTTTTACAACCGAGACACGTGGTTTAGAAGCAAAATTAACTCTGTTTGATATTAAGTTCGGTCGCGAAACCGAACTTAGGTCCAGGTTAGCTGTCAGCCACCGGTCTGGGTGCTGCACGCTAACTGGTCGAATACCTAACGTAAATGGACATTTTNCTAGCTGGGACGCGACGACAGCGACGAGTACGCGGCGATGGATGGACATCGAGGCCAACGGCGGCATAGTGAACGTGCGCCCGCGCACGTTCTTGCAGCGCCGAGAACACTCGACGCTGGCGCTGCCCCACAACGCGTTCAGACACGTGGAGAACGAGCGATCGAGATGGCGACTGGAGACGACACGACGAACACGCCCACTGCACGTGCGGACATCCAGAACGAGCTGGTGAAGTGGGAGCTCTGCGACGTGTGTGGCGCGGTGGACCCCGCACCAGACGACGAGATGCGCGAGCTGTTCCGTCACTTCACGCGGAAAGATCGTCAGCGGGCCGGGGTTCCGCGAGGACTCGCTGTGCCTGTCGTGGAACGCCTTCATCCGACGCTGGAGTGCTGAACCGGACTTCTGCGATGTGCTGAGACGCCACGAGTCGGCGCCGAGTCGCTATGGTCTTGGGCCAAGATCTTCACAACACGTGCTGGGACGAAGATCGATACTACTTCGTGAACGTGCGCGAGTNCTCCGCGGGCACCAGACGTCCGAGCGTCACGGACTGGGAAGCTGACGTCCGTGTTGCTCCTCTTGGAGAAAGATTCCGCCGTCGCATCGGGTTGTACGAGCGCGCGCTTGAACAGGCTAGGCGCACCGGTGTTGAATTAGCGCATTACGCGAGTCCAGACTCGACGCCGCGGGAGTGGATGGCGCCGCGGCACTCGGAGGCTGAATCAGCGCGGCCTCGTACGTCGCCACAGTATCCGGAACGTCAAGCAACATCGTGGATCGAGGCTCCTACGTATCATCCGAGGGAGGAAAGCTGAGCCACCGGACGCGATATTGACGCGAGCTCGGGATGGCGTTGGAGTAACGAAACGTCTCACAGGGATTGGCGTGGCGAGGAACACCGCGTCCATGTAGAGCGTCATCACGGTGGTCAACGAGGTGATCCACAATCCAGCGATGGATCCCAGCGCTATCTGTCCACGGAGGAGGACTGTCTCGCTGGAAGCCGCTCGTCGTGTAGCCCTCACCATGGAGACATATTTGGTGAAGCTGGAGCGTCTCTTTGAACTGCTTGTTTTTTTCGGCTTCAAACTAAGTGTGACGGAGTCAAGTCTCTATGAGCCGCAAGTGAAGTGGTGCGGCAAGATCACCACGGGCAACGGTGTGAGCTACGACCCGGAGCGCCCATCAAAGCCCTAACAGCACTGACCTAACCGGCCAATGCGGGCGAGTTACAGCAGTTTCTCTGTGCCGCAAACTGGATGCGAGAGAGCGTTGTCGATTTTGCTAGAGCTGCGCAGCCATTGCAAGAAAAACTAGATCGAGCACTCACGACGGCGTCACGACGCACGAAACGAGTAGCATCTAAGATTGGACTGGAGTTTGAAGACAAGGATCGAGTAGCGTTTGATCAACTGAAGGGCAAACTGGCCAACTCTGCTAGCCTAGCATTTCCCCAACCAGACTCGGTGATGTGCCTAATAACCGATGCTTCAGGCGTGAGTTTTGGCATCATTGTTAGCCAAGTCAGATCGTGGCAAGCAGGAAGACCTGTCGCGGAGCAACAACACGAGCTTCTAGTCAGGGTTAGTGGCATATTTACTGGTTCGAAACGCAGCTGGAGCGTTATCGAAAAAGAAACCTACCCGATTATATGTGCCTGCGACCAGCTCAGCCATCTATTTCTTTGAACGCAAGGATTCCGTTTTTTTTGCGACCACCGCAATCTAATCTACATCTTTGCACTGGGAAAGGAAGTGAAGAAGCACATAAGGGGCAAGTTACTGCGGTGGGCGATGAAGTTATTGGAGTATAGGTATCACATCGAGCACATCGAAGGAACAAACAACGTATGGGCAGATATGATATCTCCATGGGCTGGAAACGGTCAAGAGCGTGTGGCACTGTATGCTGTGGTGCTGCGGAAGCGAGGGCATCAGGAGGAAGATAGGACCCTGCAAATCCGGAGTAAGCGTCGGTGAGTGGAGGAAGTGAGGACCCCCCAAGACCCAAGGCAAGCGTCGAAGAGGGGAGGTCGATAGGACCCCAGTGACACGGTGTAGACGCAACAAACGCAGAACGGAGCGCGATGAACAGGCGAAAACGGCTAGTATGACAGCAATTCGACCGTTTGACGACCGAACCTTTACATGGCCTACACTGCACGAGATTGTACGAGCCCAGGAGTAATATCGGAGTACGGTGCCTAGCAACTTCCATACCTCGAGCAACTCGGGTACGGGCTGGTACCACAAGGACAGACTGTGGATTCCAACTGCTGACATAACTCCGCTGCAACGTTTGGTGATTGTAGAGCACTGCAGTGCGCAAGGTCATCGCGGTCGCGCTACCATGATGGAGCAACTACAGCGACACTTCTATGTGGATCACTTACGAGGACATGTGAATAATTTTCTGGCGGCCTGCCTACTCTGCCAACACGATAAAGGTGGAAAGGTGGTGCAACGTCCGTGGAGCGACACGTTCCGATGCCACGAGCGTAATGGAGCTTTACACTGGGATTTTCTCACAGTAGGTGAGTCGTTCGGCAGTGACAAGTATCTCCTCGTATTGAAAGATGACGCGACTCACTATTGCGATCTGGTACCATGTGCTACTCCTACTAGTGTGGTTGCAGTTGCAGCTATCCTAGACTGGCACAGTAGATTTGGAATCCTGCCGAGTTGGATCAGCGACCAAGGCAGCCATTTCAAAAATGAAGTGGTGATAGAGGTTTGTAAGCGTCTCAAGTGTGACCAGAGGTTCACGGTGTCCTACAGCCCGTGGATCAATGGCAGCATCGAGCGCGTCAACCGTGACGTGATCCAAGTTCTCAGGGTAATGTGCTTGGAGTACAAAAAGGACATTCGTGACTGGACAATGTTTGTACCGCTACTCAGAGCAAGCATCAATCATACACCTCTGCCTTCAGTGGGCAACAAAACACCAGTGGAGCTTTTCTGTGCACTGCCATTGCCAAGCCCTCTCGACTTTTGTGTCGATTTGGAACAGAGAAAGGTGGTGGAGATGACCAAACAGCCCGGTCTGATTGAATAAAAGCTTCGAGAGCTGCGCACAAGTGTCCAAATGATGCACAGAGCAATCGAAGCTGAGCGAGACTGGCAAACTCGCCGTAACAAAAAAAGGCAAAAGGGTGCAAGAAAGGCAAATTTCAGTGTGGGTGACTTCGTCCTGAGGTCTAGAGTGGACCAATAGCACCAGGACAAGTTGCTGGTCACCTGGATAGGCCATATCAGATCGTGAAAGCGGATGTGCACTCGTTTGTGGTCCGACATCTAGTGACCGGTGCAGAGACAGACGTTCATGCTTCGAGACTCAAATACTACGCTGACAAAGACTATGAGGTGACAGAAGAAGTCAGGGAGCACATTGCATCCCAAGGCATCGTGCTGGCGGTGGCTGAGCTGAAACAACACCGGTGGTGCGCCAGCAAGAAAATCTACGAGATATTGGTGTCCTGGAATGGACTAGAGCCAATTAAAGACTCGTGGGAACCGCTGTCGTCATTGTGGAAAGACATCCCAGTCATGGTCCGTGCATATGCAGAGTGTACCGAGGATACCAGCCTACCAAAGCACGTTGCACGAACAACTCGAATTGCAAAGACTTCAAGTTGAAGTTGCGGAATGATGGTCCGTAGTGATGAACAAGGCTACTTCCACTTTCGTGTTACATTCGTGAGACATCGCTTTTAGGACAACTCAAGTTTTGGAGTGTCCAAGGGCTTGACGGGGCGGTGTAGTGGCAGGTTAAGATCAAGCCTTGCCCACTGCACCGGACCCCACAGAACGTGAGGCCAAGCTGGTATAGAAGTCGAAGGACGTATTAGCTATAGGATAGCTAGAGCTATAGATAACGTTCCGTGAGATTAGCTAGATTATAATCTACCTTAGAGCGAGCAAACAATACAACCAAGGTTACCTGGAAGCGCCAGCTTCCCTCGCGTGTGTTCCGAGTTATCGAGACCCACTACAGGAGACCGCGCAACCAAATTGATAGCCTGCTAACGACACTACCGGAACTGAGAGTTCTTCAACCGAGACGCACGTACTTTAGTACTTTCCTTATAGAACGATTAGCGCACGGTGAATTCTGCGTGCCAATTTCAGCTTTCCAAGGTTTAAAGAATGTATGCCCCGAAATTCTCTCTCTCGACGAAGCACTCGCCTTAGACAACCAACGAAGGATGATTTTGTCTGTCCCGTTGTTTACCACGGCGCTTCAACAGTGATAGAAACGGCAGGTGGCAACGTAAACGGAACGGAGCTTGAGTATGAATGTTCACGAGCACTTCGGAAAATTCGAGCGCAGCAAGTGGAAGAAGTTAAAATGCGACTGTGTTAGTGACTGCGGTAAAACCTGCCGAAATCGACGTTGTCTCATCGAGTGCGATTCGAGTACATGCCGGTTTGCTCATTGTTGGAACTGTCCATGGCTTGGTTACAGTATGGCAGTCGCAACGCTAGAAAAGTGTCGCACTCCTAGAAAAGGTTTTGGCGCTTTTGCTGCGGGGCCAATTTCACAATGTTCAACTGTAATAGAGTACGTCGGAGAAATACTTAACAAATGGGAGAAACGATTCGTGAACGTCGAGGGCTGTGCATATACATGATGTAATACTGGCCAAACACTTCAGAAAGGAATGGCGGGTTTTTAATCATAGCTGCGATCCAAATTGTGTCACTGAGGAGTGTACAGTCTCAGGTGGGTACCGCGTTGGGGTTGTAGCCGCGCGTGGCATCGAAGCCGGAGAAGAAATTACATTTAATTATGGGCGCGAGTACAAGATAGAGACGTGTATTTATTTGAAGTGTTTTAGCGAGGCATAGTCTGGTGAATTGACGTTTCAAAAACAGCATAAAGGATATGATAATACAAATAACAGGTGTAGAACTCTATGTCGCTGGTGGCAGTCACTTCACAAATAAATAGCTAATGATTTTTGAATTTATCTGTGAGGTAAAACGTTTTTTTTGTTTTTGGTTTCGACTCAGTGATAGATTACTTGAAGCTGTTCGCAATGCCCCAATCAAATTCTCAAGTCATATCAATATCAAGGAACCTCAATATTTACTTTTCGAAATGACTATCCAACAGGCAACTCTTTTTTCATACTACTAAGGATCGAGTCTCTATCTTGTTGTGTACAAGTTCGCGGGAAGATTTAGAAGTTGGTTGCCTACACGAGGGAGTGCACACCTAGGTGGTGCGGCAACGCCGAGTATTATGATAATACCTCCCAATTTTTCAATCGCATTGCGATCCGAACTGAGCGGCCGAAAAGCGGGCGGTGACCGGTACGTATTGAATCGGGCTTGTGGGCGCTGGAGATGCAGGTGTCGGAGAAGCAATTGCTTTCGAGTATAGCCACGACCGCGTTCTAAGAGCGCGCATGCACTCTAGTTGCTGCCTAATCTTGGTGGAATCCATCTGGTCGTAGCATTTCAAAATATTAGCAAGCGAACCCATGTTCTCTACAGCGAAATTAATACCCACCATTTGACTCTGTCCTGTCCATGCATGGTTGGATCGTCCTGTTGCTTGGGCCTTTTATCATGGATACCTTTGATTATCGAGCCTCCAACGTGTCAAGTAAATACTAGGCCAGAGGACTCGTAATTGGCTCGCTCTAAACGAACCCGATAAAGGAATACAACGGAGATTATTGACTGCAGTGACCCTAGACATTCCCACGTAACTGTGTTCAAACCCCCACCCGGGGCCATTTCACACAGATGGTCTAAATTCAGCACAACTCGCTTAAGTGTGGATCCTTGCGCTTTCTACACTGTCATTACTTAAGCCAAATCAACTGCGTGGTGCACATACTCCAATTCGACGAGTATTGCCAACACCCCGAACCCTTGCAGAACAGTCGGTTCCTGCTTCGTGTTTTGCTTTGTGCCGATCGGGAGAATAATACTTCACTTATATGACTTGGCCACAGACTGCAAAACAGTTCGTTCTGTCTCTAGATTGTTCTCATCTGGCCAGTTCTCACCGACGAGCAGGCCGGCATTCGAATCTAACAGTTGCACATTTATAAATTCGGAAGGAAACGGTGATTGGACAATGTCAGCCTGGCTAAAACGCGCCGATGGAACCTCACCAAGTGCTTACGCATGTTTGGCCTCGTCCTGCCAAACCAAGTAGTGTAACCGGCACGGCGTCCCATTAGCAACACCTCAATTGACGTTGTTATTATTGTTGTCGAGAACATGAGCAGGTGCACCAACTGCAAAGTAGGCAAATAGCTCAGGGTTTGCGTCTTCGTCGTAGATTATAGGCTACAGCTCGCGAGATATCTCCTTTTCAGTTCCCTCTTCCAACGAGACAATTACAGGATATTCAGTTTAACCTAAAGTCGTGATATACAGCTAGTTAACACTGCCTTATCAAAGTTGTTTGTCATTAATATCGTCATGTCGTCAAGCCACCCAGGCTCACGAGAAATAGTGTCAATGTCGAGTTCTGATGCGACCCTCTGCATAACCGGATCTGTTATCGGCTGGCATGCTTCCTTTTACGCGGCGACCAGCGCGCATCAACAGGGTAGAGACTAGGAAGTGCTCTACACGCCTCTAGATTCGCTTATTGGATCGGATAATGAGCGGTTCGGTGCTGAGGAACAACGCTTGAAACTGACAAAACGACGCTGGAGCACTTAGATGGGCGCTAGATCTCGAATAAATGTAGAGCATCTTACATATAGCTGTTTTAGCTGCAAGAAATCACCCGAAAATACGATAGAGCGACCACCAAATGGAAGGTTATTGCTCGCAATCTGTTACCAAGTAGAAACAGATAAGCAGAATAAAGCATCGACACTTCTTCGCTAATAATAAGCTATACTCAATCCGTAAACATTAGTAGTAGGTTGTCCAAATCACTCGCGCTTAGCGCATCCCGAACGGTCTTAAAAACAGCATGAAATTTTCGCCCATTCGGCAAGTGCGATGCCCCGACGCCAGTCGGGCAGGTATTGATCGATTTGATACCATATCGTTTTAATGCAGTCACGATTCTTCGTATCAACGTCGACTTTCCAGTACCACCTCCACCGTGCAGCAATGCGAGTGTTTCGCGAAGTCCGCGGCCACCATCCATACTGTGAAAAATTCTGTCGAAAACAACACGTTAATCGGGGGAGCACCGCATCCTGTTGGCCTCCTCCTCAGCCGAACCATACAGGCTATCCATACTTTCGTTGCTTGCAGCATTTTCCATACCTGTTTGGATGTCAGTGTCTTCCGGGGGTCGCATTGCATGGACGGACCGAGCAATTCCTGGTAGACGTATCCCACTCGTGAGGGGATTCTGGAAGATTGCGTCGTGACGAGGCCCAAGTAGAACAGACTACGCCAACGCTCCCGGGATCAGGGCCCAAAAGCCTTATTTTAATGCCTTTACTGCGTCCGCCGTCGCCCTATTCTTGGCGGCAGCGGCAATTGTTAAGTCATAAAGCTCCTCGGATCCAAGGCGCCAGTTTTCGCCAGTATTGCCATCGATATGTTCACCACTAGAATCACCTACGGGCGAGGATGCACGGGTTACATCCTAGAAATAGGTGTTTCGACTTCCCAATTCGGAACAAGCCTTTTCATTTTGAAACGACCGACTTCGCTTTTGCAGTACGATGTGAAGCTACTGGTACATGTGGCGATTAAAAAACTGGCCGAAACAGAATTCCAGTTTTACACAGCTGGGTCAAAGCGCGCGGAGATAGATCGATTTGGAGGGGGGGGGGTTACTCGTTGAGAAGCCACGACGTAAGCAAACACAGCAAGTATTTACTGAGTGCTGCTGAAGGCTGTCCATTTTTTAGGCTTAGCAGCGGCGGTGCACCGCCAAGCATAGGCGTCTTGAATTTTGCGCGGATGAAACCTTGGTAATATGAGGCTAGCGGATGTCCAGGTCCTAAATTAAACCTTGCCGTTTTGGACGGCGTCCTTGAGACCGGCTCCGTTCGTTCTGGTCGACCCGCGGCAAAAGATTGACAATCAACTCGAACTCCAAAGGCGAGTAGTCTTTGAACAATACCCCGCGATGTTGATACGATTCGGCTTGCGTCACAAGACCACTTCCCGCTATTGAGTCGATACATACGAGCGCCAGTGTTGGTGCATTCTGCAACGCTTCGATCAACCCGGCTATCGTCCTCATTGGCAGAAGCGACGATAACGTCCAGTTCATCTTTTATGGTTTGCTCACCAACATTATGCGCGTCATCTTGTTCACTGTGCTTCGACTCGGACAGTACGGCTTCATCGGTATTTCTGGGAGTTGCACCCTGCAAAGGAGATAAACTCTCGACGTACCCAACTAACTTGTGAGGGAATACGTACCATAATGTATCCCTCGAAATGTAGCTGCGATACCCAGCCAAGGCGTAAGCCATTAGCGAATTCGACCCTCAACCCCCCCCCCCCCCCCCCGCTAAATGCATTTACTGTCCTAGTGGCTAAAACCTTGGCCTGGCACAGGTCGGATCCAGCAACGCTGGGGTATTGGAAGATATCGCTGTTCGCTGTATGCATGACAGCCGTCGCACATTTAAGTCCACCTTTTATTTTGTCATGTATGATCGCTGGTACTCTTCGACCATGTCTCCGGCGTCTTCACCATTCATAATTGCCAAATGGAAAGCGATTACGCAGGCGAGAGGGGGATTCGTCCCCACGAACATTGCATCTTTCTCCGACCGTCGCCGCTCCCATACAGTAGCGCCGTTGCCGCGCTCCTGCAATATCCTCTTGTTTGTGTATTCTAATTTTCTATCGATGCGGTCAGCTACATCGCCATTTACTGCTTTTACAATAAACTCAGCGCGCTGGCTTTTCCTCAGCATGCTGGTCGTTTTCAACTTTATGCAAAGTGGCTGCGCGGCACCCTCGCGAATGCCCACCGACCTCGACAGACGACAAAAGGTTTGACTGCGAACCCCTTTTGGGCACGTTGCTGAGAAACAATGAATATTCGTTGAAAGACTCTCCTTTCCGAGGCTTCAGTAAAGCCTCGATTGTTGATTGCAGCATTTGGAACTTCGATCTCAAACACTCGAGGCATCTTCCCCGTGCGCGTCTTTCCTTGCATTGCACCACACACGGGTCTGAACAGTGGTTCTCATGCAGGAAACATCATCCAAATACTGCCCTGCTTTCAGCAGTAATTTAGGAGAACACGCTATCCGAGTTAATAGACTAGGATTCATTGCTGAACCATAAACAGTCATGTGTGTCTATAGACAACCGTCTGTCTGCCTGCGGTTCTATTACGGCGTTGAATGCTGCATAATGACCGTACACACCGCGGCCAGCCTCCTGGTAGTTTGTGCATGCACGGGTTCCACTAGAATCACAGTTAAAAAAATCATTCGCCTTTCTAGGACCTGAGAAGACAATAGAGAGATTCCGAAAGCCGCAAGTCCTGGTCCGTTCACGGTTGGTGGTCATAAAGACACTACTAGAAGTCCTAATCAGAGGTCGCTGACTGGACAGTCTTTAGAATGGTTTTTCCTGTGAGGGACCTCTCAGAATCAACTATTTGTGCCTCTCTTTCTGACATGACGAGCGATTCCGATCTGCTGCGCTGGTACATCATGCGGAGCAGATACATGAGCTGAAAGAAGAAGCTGCGGTCCTTTTCCCCATCGACTACATGGAGCGCCCTGGCATCCCCAACGTCCAGTTTGAATTGTCCACCTACACCGATGCTAACGGCGAGTAGAAATTCCGGTTTGATGTCGCTGGTGTGCGCCTGTTATGCAGCTTACTTCGTGTTCCTGGGGTCGTCGTGACGGCAAGTGGTGATTCCTGCAAAGGTATTGACGCCTTTTGTATCATGCTGGTACGTCTTTCTTTTCCTAAGCGATACTACGACATGATGAAGATGTTTGGACGCGGAAGATCATGGCTGTGCCGAGTGTTCCTGCAAATGATCGATTTTGTGCACGACTCGTTTGAAGACAAGCCTTTCGTGGCTGAATCGCTTGTTGCAGCGCGGGTGAATGAGTACTGTAGTGCAATCAAGGCTAAAAGTGCCCCAAACGAAGGTGTCTTTGGTTTTCCTGACGGAACCAAGGTGGAAGTGTGTCGCCATGTCAATATGACGTCCCTGGTTAAAACCTGCAATAGAATATATACAGAGGACGCAAGCGCTCACACTGCTTACACTACCAAGTCGTCACTGCGCCAGACGGGTTATGTATCCACTTTTGGGGGCCGATGGAAGACCGCCGTCATGACAGTGCTATGCTGCGTCTGAACGGCCTTCTCGAGTACTTCAACCGCCATGCAGACGTATTTGAGGGTCGGCGTTCGTATTGCGATCCTGCTTATGGTGTCGAAAAGTATCTCGTGAGCGGCAACAACGGCAACTGCTTGGAACCAGCTGAAAACGAGTTCAACCGTGAAATGAGCCATCTTCGTAAGTCGGTCGAGTGAAACTTCAAGCTTATGAAGACGCTGTGGCCATATATCGACTTCAAAAAGCAGCAAAAGGTTGTTAAGTTGTCATGCTACAAACCAATTAATTGCCATAATTGCTACTATGGTGGTAATCAAACCCGCCAAACCTGCACGAGTACCGGAGATACGCCATAAATTCAGCTCAAACCCGTCGGCGCCACTACCCCCGCTGTAGTCGTTGACATCTGTTGCAGCTGGAGTCTTGAACTCGGCGAGCTTCAGTAACGTTTCGTAGCGTTCGTTTTCTAAGCGAGCAAGTTGAAGCTTAAAGCCCCGCTCTTCTTTGCGATCTTGGCGCTCCTTTCTTTCTCGCGTTGGTACATCTCGTGCTTTTTCTTCCAGTGCTCAGCACGCATCTGCCGCTCCTTCTCATTGTCTTCACGCAAGATTTCGATCACGGTGGGCTTGCGTGGAGACTTCTCGCTCGCGGCAGACTCACGCTCCTTGCACTTCTTCAGTCTCGAGACGGCCTCTTCACGCATCAACTTCCCGGTGTTCACTTCCACCGCAAGCTTCTCTTTCAGTGCGAGCGCCTTCTTGCCTTCCTCCCGAGCGTTCTCATCTACAGCCAGAATAAGATCGTCGAGAAACTGCGCCGTCTCGGAATAGGCCTCTGAAATACCAGAAGCCCTGGCCGATTTCTTGTCGCTTGCGCGGTGAGTTTCCAGCAGCATGTTGAACCTGGCTTGGGCTGACATTCCCGTGATTGCTTGCTTGGAGAAGACCCCACACTCTTCACCTTGTCTGCCATAGACTTCCAAGCCTCCATAAGTCAACCGCGGCTGCACGCGACGGAATGGTCGGCGTCCACCTGGCGAAGCAGGATAAGGTCGTCGTTCTTCGTCAACTTCTTGCGTTGGGCCCTCTCCTTCGCGATCGTAGCGCTCACGGACAACACAGCGGAACTTGCTTCCTTTTTTTACAACGGCTGCGGGTTCGGCACTCGTTGCTTCGAACGTTTGTGCTTGGCTGTCATCTTGAAAGAAGGACGAATAATGGCAAATGCTGATCTCGTGCCACCGCATGCGTGCAAGGCTCACAGAGCACCCGAAGCGCACTACCTCACATATCCGCTCGCACTTGCTTGGATGCTGGATTACCGTACCGTGTGCCTGTTTTTTATTATCAGACGGCGCGGTAATCAGAATGAATTGAGAATTTGTCCTGAAATCTGTCGATCTGAGTTCCTAGTCCGTGTCCGCGTTAGTGAACACTGAACGGACTGGGAATTCCAATCTTCGAAACCTCTATAATGCCGGATATAGTGCCGACACACTAAGGCGAGACTAGCATCGCTTCAAATTAGATCCGGTAAATCCACAAATCGGCAATCTTTTCTACCGTACATGCTATTGGAATCGTTCCACACATCAAGTTCTCGAAGCTGAGCGATACGTTGTAGTAACAAGTCGTCATGTTCCGGAGGCGCGAGTGTGACCCAGTGTAGTTCAATACAATAACGATAACGCATGACCCCAAGCTTGGGCCTGGTCACCGCGCGTTCAAACGGCGAAAACGGAACACACCCGGTTACTAAAGACAATAATCTCAGCAAATCCTGCATTTAGTCGAGACGCCTCCTTATATTTAGCAGTGCTAATCAATTTTCCGAATGTTCCCATTGTCTTACCATGAGTAATCCCAACACGAACCGCCTTTTGTACAGCAGCATGCCGCTGCAATTGATTAAAAAGCATGGCGGTGAAAGTCACCGCCTTTTCGAAACGCCCATCCCAATAATGCATGAAATGATCAATGTAGTCACGCGAAAGAGAGCCTGAAGGCAAAAGGATCTGACCCCGTAAAAAATAAATTCGGGAATACACTCGCAAGGATTTTGCGTTATCTACCCACTCAACACACGGAGAACGCGCTTGCTTTATTGGTATCGCAGCCGTATCCAGATGCGAAGAGCGTGTGCCGTCACCCACCGCCTCTACGGTCGCGTCGATAATTTCATGAACAACCGTGTTCCACTTGTAGAAAACCCACAGAACCCCTAACAAAAACGTCATCAAAACTCCTGTCCACCCCGGCCGGTCACGTTTCTGTATCCCGTTCTTCAAATACAGACGCAGCTTCCTCATCAAGCGTGCTGACCGCTGCCGAATCGACAACACGATTCACCTTTTGAATGGCTAACTCAATATCACTCAGCAATGCTCGACGCATTTGGTTGCCCTCAATTTTTATAAGTTCCTCTCTGAAAACTGTTGTTAATACTAGCTAGCACAGCCAGCCGCGCATACACAACACCTACTTGAATGACGAATATTTTCGAAAACGTTTTTCTTTTGAATCCCCCACTCTTCTAGCGGACTGATAAATGTTACACGCGGGATGCATGCATCATCGACATTTGGTAAAACGTGGTCTAGTTCACATGGACCGTTTGTTGGGAAGCAAATAGCGTTGTGGCGAAGCGGTTCTACAAATTACAGAAAAACACTAGAGTCCGGAAATAAACTTGGTCCCAGAATTACTCAGCTCAATACAGGACTGAGAATGGCGTGTAGTTCCTCGCTTGCGATCCCTTAGACTTTGGTTCTTGAGTGTGGACCCGGACGTTAGTCGGTCACGCGGCAGCCTTCAAGCCTAGAATTCGCCAATAGCCGCGCGAAGCTTGGCCCTTGCTCGGCAGGTCTCAGTCTGCACGAGTTCTTGGCCGAAATACCCAGAGTTTGCTTTAATATGCAGCACTCACTCACACCTACACAGTCCTTCTTCTTTTCAGACCTCGGACTCAGGTCTTCACAGCCTCCTCCTTCCTCCTTACGACTCCGGCTCAGAGTCGTGACAACCTCTTCTTTCCCGGTCGGCCTAGGTCTGGGCCGAGATCTGCACGAACCGCTTACTGGGCCCATGCCAGCTTCTTCTTTCTTCTCTTCGAGTCAAGCAACGACCCGGAACAGGCGTGGATGGCTCGGTTCTGAGCCTGTCCGAATTCAGAGCACTCGCACACACTCTGGGACACCCGCGCACCACGCCTTGATCCAGGCGAATGAGCAACAACTCTAATTATTGGGAAGCAATCAGTCGACCCAGACGAATGGTCCTCTCCGGGAAGAAATCAGTCGACCCGGGAACACACACACGCTCTGCCGTCCCTCTGGGAAGCAATCAATCGATCCGGAAGTTGAGACACAGCCGAAACCGCAGGAGAGATGCTTTCCCTCCGTAATACGAAGCACCGCGAGACCGTCAACTGAAATCAGCAAACCAGCGAGTGGGAGAATGAAGTAACGAAGCCAAACCACACCAGAGCACGGAAGAGCCTTGGTAGGTGAGCTGAATTTTATTGGATATTCTCCTTAGCTGTCCTAACACCGCTTGCGTCTTCCACAGATAAGTGAACTCACTTGTGGTCTACGGGCTAATCGAACTCTGATTGAAATCATACACACATGCAAACGGAGACCTACTAAATATAAGGCGCGGGCTCCGCTATCATACAGCTACACTTGAAGTCGAAACCAAGTCGAGCGCGCTTAGTCAGTGACTTAGCAGGCGCTTATATCTTGAGTGGCACCCAGGAATCAGCCGAGAGTGGACCACTGCTACCGAAAACCGTCGCGTCATCGTGAATCCAGGTCCGCGATTTTTTTAGTAAGTTTCAGAGGAAAAGTACGGGACACGAAGATTTGATTTGATTGGCTGCTGAAACATACTTTCCAATCGTGATAACCCCTATCGTCGCGCCATCAATGATTGTATCACGATCCGGACTTGCATCCGATTTGCATCGCCACAAGTACAAATCTGTTCCCTCGAGAACCCAGCACAACAGAATCACGATGGCAAGTGGTGGATCACAAGTATGTATGTATTGTGTGTTCTTCTCTAAATTTCCAACGGGGTCGAACGAACCGCCCGAGGCGAATCGCCGGTCAATCGCCCTTGATAGTTGGATTGACTATCAAACTCATTCTTAGTACGAATCGTTCTTAAAATGCGGCCACATTACCATATGTTTTCGCCATGGGAGATTTGCGAAATGACTTGAATTTGTATTGGTGCAGTTTCGTAGGAATCGGGGAACTGACCCGATTTGGCAAATTTTACGGAATTCACAATATGACGACCTGCATTGTCATCGTAATCATGGAACTTCCATGTTGAATACGCCTTCGAGGAATGGACTGTAGTCAAACAGCCGTTCGTTTATTTGGCGGAGTCATGATCATGGTTGACTCATTTTCGATTTTCTTCGCTTCCAACTACCACACAACAACTCCGATAATTGACATGCAACTCTATCGTGCGGTCGTACTCTCTTTTGCGTTTGCTCAAGCCCGAAGACTCAGCTGAATGGCTGGTATTCATGCTCTGATTTCACCTTCTCGGACGAGGGGAGTTAGGGAGAGTGGGCTGCTGAATGCGCAGTGTATAATACACCACCATGCTATCCTGGCATATGTGACAGCCCCGACGAAGTGAATCAGAAGGTCGACGTATTTGTGAAACGCTTCCCAGCTACCATGGGCGACCCGAAGACGGCTGCCAATGTGTGATTTATTCAAGGCGGCCCTGGCTAATCGTCTACTTCACGTAAGTTTGTGTTTTACTTGTATTCCTTTTTTCTATACAGATCCCTCATACTAACTTATTATGCTGCCTTCTTGTTCGGTATGTTGGTCTATTGAAGTGGAGTACGACATGGTGGATCTGCACTCTCGCCTGGACGGTGCGGTAAATGTGTACACGATGGATAATCGCGGCACTGATCGCAGCACTCGGTTCGACTGCATGGCTTCGCAGACAACAACCACGGCGTCCACAGAGAATAATGCAGTGAATCCAGATGAAGTGCATGCTTGTGCGAAAGATCTTGAATTTAAGTACGGCGACCTGTCGTCCTTCTCCACGACAAGTGCCGCGGCGGACTTGGCAACGTTCATCTCCGATTTCACGAATGGAGAAAGCACCATTGTATACGGTGTGAGCTACGGAACGATGTTGGTGGAGCGTCTAGTGCACCTAGACCCCCCGGAGATAACTGGGTACGTTTTGGATGGGATTACCACGAGCTCGTGGGCACCCGCGGACGAATTCATGTACGTGTCCAAACTGGGATCTGGAGAAGTCGGCGATGCATTCTTGCGCCTGTGCAAGCTCGACCGATAATACCGTTCCCACTTTAAAGGGAAAATCTGTCATCCACACTCCAGAACCTGATCAATAAGTTCGAGAAAGACCCCAACTCGACCTGTGCGAACCTGGTCAACGCAAATATGGGGGAGAATGGTGGTGAAGGTAGCGATCCACCATCGATAACATTACGACGCATATTGGGCTCGCTGCTGCCGGATTCAAGCACGCGAACTCTCATCCCGCCCGTCGTTTACAGACTCAATCGCTGTGCCTCAAAAGACATTGATGTCCTCATTCAACTTGTCAGAATGGTGTACTCGACTCTCTCCTCTACTAGCCAGGATGATGCGTACGAATCGACACTTCTCTACTATCTCATCATATTTTCCGAAATGTGGGAGACATTAACTCCATCCACATCCGAACTCGCGACGCGATTTATAAACACGAGAGTCTTCAGTGATAGTGTGCGCTGGATGACTCCCATGTACTATGCCTTCTCGAAAGAGAAGTCGTCGACGTGTGACGAGCTCGGATTCGGTAACTACAAAGCTAACTGCATCATACACGAGCAAGATGAGTACTGGAACAAGAGTGCCACGATTCCGAACCAGGCCAGTGTCCTTCTTCTAAGTAGCAAACTAGACCACCAAACGGTGAACAAGTACGCCGAATACCTACTGGAGGCGCTCGACGGTGACGACAAAGAGCTTGTCATGTTTGACTATGCTACTCACGGCATTATCACGACAACGCCGCTCATCGAGGGAGACCCGAGTAAAGAAACATGCGGTATGGAACTGGTCATGTCATACGTGCACCATGGTGGTAACCTGAAGAAGCTGGACAAGGCATGCGTGGGTAAAATGCCGGCTTTCAACTTGACGATACCAGCAGAAACCATGTACAGATACTTGAGCACGGATGATGCGTTCGAAGGTTGTTGAAGATGTTAAAGCTTGGAACGCAGAAGACTTGGACCACGGTAGTTGGTCGNTATGGCTGTCGAGGCGGTGAGTGTTGGTCATTGCCACAAACCGGTACTAACCAATGTACCGGTTGACCTTCAACAAAGGTGTCTACGATACGAGCTTAAGCTCCCAGTAGGTGGCTCCTTTTATCGTGCTTTGCAGATATTTTGTCCCTCCGTTTTAGGCCTTAGATCAATCTGGGGCAGATTATAAATCAAGGACGTACAAAATGCAATCAGCGCTAAATCGTGCTTGCTTAGAGATAAGTTGAGCATGGGCTCNGGGGGGGGGGGGGGTCTTTTAGCGTCATCTACACCTGGTGCGCTGTCACACGTCTGTGGCGAGAGCTGCCCCTCGTCAAGTAAGCTCACCGTTTCAAAAGTATGCCCCCTTTGCTGAAACCTAGTGTGTCACCGGCTACTGACACCACGATATTCCTCTGTGTGTGTATAATGCCTCCGTAGGTGCGTCTGTGTATCTGTGTGGCACAAACGCAGCTAGTGCGCTTCATGGTCAGGACTCTACTCTAGGTGCTACTGCATCGGTGCACTGCGACAACTTGATGTTGTACATGTACTTCATTCATGTATAATGAATGTAGGATGGCTTTTACGAAGTACTTGTGAGCATGAGTTACTACGTCGAGGGACCCTTGCGACGGGCGGCTCATTTGCTTCCATCTTTAACCACCCTGTTAGACAAGAACAATTTGTATTTGTATTAATATCAACGTTGTATTAATCTTAAAGTTTTCGTACATTCGGTCCGAATCCATCACTGCATGGAGCATACTGTACTGCATAAAAATGCCATACACATGAATTCTCTGGATTTTAATCCAGATTTTCTCCAGGGTTGAAACTCGAACCCAAAATAACTCTTACTTCTTATACATCCATGAAGCGCAAAATTGGTTTTGGTTGACCGCACTTTTAAAAATCTCTTAGAACTTGGTGAACCTGTTAACTGATATCCACGCTCTGATATCTTAGTCAAAATCGGTAGTATCCCTCTTTGATTAGATGAAGGTGTACCCGAACGGAAATGGTTCTCCTTTTACTTAGTCAGAAGTTCTGACTCAGAACAAGACATATGGCCCTCTATAACCCATAACCAGTCTACAACGAAAAAGCACAGGTGAACGTTGCTTGTAGCGGCCACGGGTAACATCAAACCCAATCACCCTGTGAATGTTGCTTGAATGATTGTGGGTGAAACTACGATTATTGTGAAAAGTTAGAAAAAATCAGCGGGTGAAAAGTGTAACCATTCGCTCCAACGTGGGTCTCTCTATTAATTACCTGCGGAACTTCAACTGAAAACCGGTTTATCAAAAGCCGCTATTGATGAGCGAGGCCGTGCTTGCGCCCGGAGAAACTCTGAAATTGGTATCTAGTACTTAGTAAAAGAGAACGCGTATCTGTGAGTTTGAGTTTGTGGAGGTGTTGTAGGAAAGTGTGAGGGAGCTGTTGGAACGATAATCAAGAGTGTCGTTACAATGTACACATGGATGTGATTCATTGTAAGGCTTAAAGGGATGATCTCTTCAGTAAAACCAGCCAACATTAGTGGAGGTGGTCATTCCCAATCACCTTTGCTAACATCAGTTAGTTCAGGTCCAAGCTGGTAGTTCCAACATGAGCGATGCTATCAGAAGGGTGTGGTGGAATTTTGCTTAAGAGGCGTTGTGTTGAACAAGTGGTCCAGCTTATTCAACACAACTTCCTCCTCATTAATGCTGGACAGTAGCGCTTCTCGAGTCCTCTTCGAGGTCTCTTCGCGCACGAGGTCTTTCAGCCCGCAGAGCTCTTTGCGAAGTGCAGCATATCATTGTTAATGAGAACTCTACAGACTATGAATTATTGCAACTTCATTTCAACCTATGGGCACTTACGCCAGTATCGCCAGCAGCACTGAATGAACTACCCAGCAAGTAGTTTCTGTAAACCACTTAATGTTGCTCGAATCTTGTGACACACGGACTGGAATTGGTCATGATCCATACTATCCACGCTGCCGCCATGTCGGTCGTGACACAAATCATTTCGAATCTCCGCAAATTTGGTCAAATCTGCATGAAGCTTCCTCCCTCTTGATACACTGAATTCCCACATCTTCTTAGTAGTAAGCACACGTTGTTTCTCCGTGGTGGAGATATCCTCTACTATTCACGAGGGTAATCAATTAGTGGAAATAATATCAAGGACCAAGAAGTTCCTTCTTACCATAGTCGAGATCCGCGTTTTGCT
>LGSN01000902.1:0-16060 GCA_001314375.1 Phytophthora podocarpi | reverse complement strand
TCAGTTCGGTTTCGCGACCGAACTTAATATCAAACAGAGTTAATTTTGCTTCTAAACCCACGTGTCTCGGTTGTAAAACCCGAAACAGCGCTTCCTCAACCAACAGCGAAAGCTTACGTAACGGTCCCTCTGGCCCGATACAGCATGGTTCATAGTGATTGTCCATGTTTCCCGTGTCCGTCCATGCTTTCCATGTTTCAACCATTGATGCGTGACTAGCTGAGCACCACCCGCTTCGCGGGTGGTGATTTTAGGATTGGTTGTAGTGGGTCGCCCGCTTTGCGGGTGGTAATTACAGGTTTAGTCGCAGTCGTGAATATTATTTCAGCCAATCAAGACAGCCTTCGCTGCGCTCGACCAGGTTGTTATCGGCCTATCGGGGTCGCCTTCGCTGCGCTCGGCAGCTAAAGGTTGTTTTTGGCCAATGAGCCACCTTGCTGCTCTCGGGAGCATTACGGACCGACTGACGGACGCACGGATAGGTTCGTCGAGTACAGGCAAGGATATGGATACATTACATGAGGTAGGTTCCGTGTATGCAAAATAAGAGCGAGACCTCCGTCCGACAGCTCAGTATCTTAACCAGTCTTCAATTTTGATGCCTTTCTGTCATCATGTTTTGGACATGTTTTGGACATGTTTCGACATAGCACAAACATAGACATAATATTTTACCACTCTCGTAAGATATCCGTAATTTATTCTGGACCTTTGAGTGAAAACACGGGTGAAACCTGGGTAAACATGGAAATTGTCCAGGATTGCACTTACCTAACCCTTATAGAAAACATGGGCTGTATCACTCGCCAATAAAAATGGCGATGCTCTGTTGTAGTGCTGCCAAATAAAAGTCGCGAACACGATGAAACAAAACGTGTGTTTTGATTTTTCAACCAAAATGAGAATGAAGCCGCTGAAGATGACATTTTGCCGAAATTATGGTAGGCGTGAACACGGCCTATACATGTACTTAATATAGAGACGCAACCCACGCCAAAAAGCACTGCGGCATTGTAATACAATGTCAATACGCCACTGAAGTTCATTACCGATATGCGCGCTTCTTCATTGGTACCGACAAAACATCTCATAGCCACCCAGCCTAGTTTGAAGAACCATGGGGGACGCGTTGGTAGCCGAGACGGCGCTTGAACGTGATCACTAGAGCTGTAAGCACCACCGCCACGATAGCGATGGAGGCAATCGAAAAGCCAAAGTTTTCCGCCGAGCGACCGACCGAAATGTCGGCAGCAGCCTCAAGTTCGTCCCAGCCGTCCAAACACTTGGTTGTGGCCACCTTGTGGAACCACTTAGCAGCAGGGCGAGCAATCCGCTCCAGATCCGTAGGCTGCGGCTTTTCAAAGTTGGGCGAGCCAGTCTCCTCCGTGAAGTTCACGTAGTACAGCCCGAAGCGCGGGCCGTACGAACCCCACTCGTAGTTGTCGAGGAACGACCACGCCGTGTAGCCGACAACTGGGATCTTCTCCTCGACAACGGCCTTGTACACCTCGTCCACGAACGCCTTGTAGTACGTCAACTGCTCCCAGTTTTCCACCTCTTGGTTACCGCACCATCCGTTCTCCGTCAGCAAGATGTCGACGGTCGGGTCGTGCGAGTGCAGGTAGCGGATCATGTCGAGGTATCCAGGCGGGTAGCCCGTGTAGCGACCGCAGTAATCGTTGCTGAACTTGTCCGGACGAGGTTGCATCGTTCCTGGCATGACGTGATCTTCGTCGACGCCCTTGTCGGCTTCCCACCCGGCTGTGAGCGACGAGCACGGCGTCTTAGACGCCTCTGAGTCGCAGTCCGTGACTGCCTTCGAGTAATAATGATTCATCATGAACAGGTCGTACGAACCCTTAAGCAAAGCGGATTCCTCCTCGGCGAACTTCGGGAGACGATTTCCGGCACGTTCACGCATGACGGCAGGATAGTCACCGGTAACGATCGGTTCGAGGAACCAACCGAAGTCGAAGTCAAGAGCACGTCTCGCAGCGGCAACATCCTTCGGGTTGTTGGGGTCGAGCGGGTAGAAGTACGCGGACACAAGCACGATTCCAATGCGAGCCTTGTCACCGACCACATCGTTCGTCTTGAGCTCGCGGAACTTCTGAACAGCCTTAGCGTGGGCAATGAGAACGTTGTGCGAGACTGTGTAAGCCTCCGTGGGTGAGCCTTTGTGTCCCGGAGCAAACATCCCCGTTCCGTAGCTGTAACCGACAAATGCAAGTGGCTCGTTGAACGTCGTCCAGTAGTCAACCTTGTGCCCGTACTCCAGGAACATGAGCGTCGCGTATTCGACGTAATGATCCACAATTTCTGGGCTGAGCCAGCCCTTGGGAGTGAGCTCGTGCATCAGTGCAGACGGCAGGTCCCAGTGGTAGATCGTCAGAATCGGTACGATGCCTTTGGCGTTCATTGCATCGATCAGCGCGTGGTAGAAGGCGATACCTTCCGGGTTCGGACGCATGTGTCGAGTTTCCGCGTCCCAAGTCATCGCGCGCGACCACGAAATTGAAAAGCGCAGAGACTGCAGTCCTACCTCCTGCATCAGGTCCAAGTCGCCCGGGTAGCGATGGTAGAAGTCATCTGCAACGTTGGCACACAGCATGCCAGGTTGTTCGCGGCAGAACTCGTCCCAGATACTGGGAGTGCGGCCACCTTCGTTCCACGCGCCCTCGACTTGGTAAGCAGCGGTGGCCGTGCCGAACATGAAGTCTTTGGGGAAGCAGCGCGGCTCCGAGGAAGCAGCGACAGGTGACGACGATGCAAGCATCGTAACCGCTAGGCTGCCCATGAATCCGAGGAAGGACCACTTCATTTTGCGGCGAATACGTCAGTCGCCGAAGCAGCTTCTTGACCACCGAGCAAATGCAGCAATGCTCGTCGTGCTCAGCAGCACGTGGGCGGGCAGCATGTACGCTGCTTCAGCCACGCATATTTGATGGCGGGTGCACGCTCCTGCATGAACTTCAAGTGCTACAACTTGCACGGAATTGCAAGTCTCATTTTGTGCAGCAGCGGCACAGCATTCTGGTGCTCGAATCGGCAAGACCGACGCACACGCATTAAGCTGAGTATGAAGTGGCAACTAGCACGAATAGGTAGGGAATCTCTTAGATTGATGCCGTCAATGATGCCGACACGAAAGAATGGCGCCAGTGTTGCATGGCAACGGTGAAAACAGTCAAACCCTATCGATACCATAGTGTATTGGTGGTTGCAGTGAGGGGAATGAGTTGCAGACAGCACTACGTTGCGAGTCCTTTACTCCGGAGTCCGGAGTGCAGCTTCTCGTCGTTTACCGGTACGCTTGCGCCTATACGTATGTGTGGATGCACTTCAGTCGTCGTACATCCACCGAGCAATGATCACTGCTCTGATAATGAATTTTTTTTCCGAAGCCAGCACTGTCAAGGTTAGAGTTTGACAGTAATCAAGCTCTTTATATTTGTGTTGCCATGTCTTTCCTGTCAATGGTGGTAACGCGACATATATTGGAAGACGCTGGTTCTAGCACGTGTTGTTCGCCTATCACCAGGCGTGTCGAGCGCGCACGGGCGAAGCTTAATTGCGCGACACAAGCGGCTCGTAGCCGCTGCGGCGGTGGCGGTACACAAGCACCACAACCACGCCAATCACCACCGTCGCGAGGGCGATGAAGCCGAACACAATACCAAAGATGGACTTCTTGCTCTCGTGAGACGTCGCAGTAGCCTTGGTGTCGATCTCACTCCAGCCATCCAGGCACTTGGTCGTAGCCACCTTGTTGAACCACTTGGCTGAAGGACGAGGAATGCGCTCCAGATCCGTCGGCTTGGGGTCGTAGAAGTCAGGGGAACCCGTCTGCTCCGTGAAGTTGACGTAGTACATGCCGAAGCGCGGGCCGTACGAACCCCACTCGTAGTTGTCCAGGAACGACCACGCCGTGTAGCCGATGACGGGGATCTTCTCTTCCACAACAGCCTTGTACACCTGCTCCACGAAAGCCTTGAAGTACCAGAGCTGGTCCATGTTGTCGATCTCGTCGTTACCGCACCATCCGTTCTCCGTCAGCAGGATGTCCACCGTCGTGTCCTGCGAGTGCAGGTAGCGGATCATGTCGAGGTATCCAGGCGGGTAGCCCGTGAACATCTCACAGTAGTTGTTTCCGAAGCGGTCCGGGACACCGGCGCGCGTACCAGGCATGAGGTGGCTGTCGTCGACGCCCTTGTCAGCCGGGTATCCAGGCAGTAGGGTGGAGCATGGAGTGTTGGAACGGTCCGAGTCGCAGTCCGTAATAGCGCGAGAAGCGTAGTGGTTCATCATGAACACGTCATACGACCCCTTGATGATCTCCGATTCCTCCGCCGTGAAGGTGGGGAGACGGTTTCCAGCACGCTCGCGCATCACAGACGGGTAGTCGCCGTTCACAATGGGGTTCAGGAACCAGCCAAAGTCAAAGTCGAAAGCGCGCTTAGCAGCAGCAACATCCTTGGGGTTCTCGGCGTCCAGCGGGTAGTACCAGTTGGACACGAGCACGATCCCAATGCGAGCCTTGTCCCCAACGACTTTGCTAGTCTTGAGTTCGCGGAACTTCTGCACCGCCTTGCCGTGGGACAGTAGCACGTTACGGGAGACTGTGTACGCCTGCGTGTCCGAGCCAGAGCAGCCAGGAGCGTGCATGCCGAGGCCGTATCCGGCGCCCACGAACGAGAGGGGCTCGTTGAAGGTCGTCCAGAGCTGCACTTTGCTGCCGTACTCGTTGAATAGCAGCGTCGAGTACTCCACATAGTGGTCAACGATCTCCGCGTTAAGCCAACCCTTGGGCTCCAGCTGCGTCTGCAGTTCGCTGGGCAGGTCCCAGTGGTAGATGGTCAGAATCGGCACGATGCCATTGGCGTTGAGCTCGTCGATGAGGTTGTGGTACCAGGCAATACCCTCGGCATTAGGCTTCATGCGACGGGCGACGGGGTCCCAGTTCATGGCACGCGACCAGGAGATGGAGAAGCGGAAGGACTCAAGACCCGTGTCCACCATGAGCTTCACGTCGTCCTTGTAGCGATGGTAGAAGTCGTCGGCCACGTTGGCGCACTTCATGCCGGGCTTCTCGCGGCAGAAGTCGTCCCAGATGCTGGGGGTGCGTCCGCCCTCGTTAGCGGCGCCTTCCACCTGGTACGAGGCGGTGGCCGAGCCGAACATGAACTTCTCGGGGAAGCAGCGCGGCTCGGACGCCGACGCCATTGACGACGCCCGGAAGAGGGCCGCCAAGGCGACAGGCAGTAAGTGGCGGAGGAAACGCATGAGCGACAGGCGTCCACGGGGTCGGGAGGCGGGTGTGCGTGCGGACCGGCAAATGGCGGAATGACACACTCGGGATCAATTGCTGTTGGAAGATCGCCCGAGCCTGAATGGGGACCACACAGCTTTGGTGTGCTTGAAGCTCGCGACTGAAGTGTGGATGAACTTCATCCACACGGAAAAAATGACGTCAGCTGTTTTCGACCTAATTATGGGCGATTAGTACCGGACAGAGTTGACGGAGGTCGAGTTGCTATGAAGAGCAACGGCGGCGTCGTTTGTTGGACTTTGTACATGTAGTTTCGAGCTAAACATCTCTGAACAACGACCGTTTTGCTTGTTTTGCTGTTGCTATTATACAGACCTCGCCGATACGGTGTGAAGTCTGCTACGCGAAGGCGTTCCGCGAATACAGCGAGCGAGCGATAGAGAGCACTGCCCAAATTGGTACTCACACATTGCGGTAGTCGTATCGGGGCATCGACAGCTAACACGTCACACAAGCACAGCCTCCAGGCATGAGCCTCCATCTCGTAGTTGTCCCCCAAGAGGTGGTGCCAAGGGATTCTCGAAAGAAGATCAGCCAGCACGAATTAACGTCATGATGCCATCCATCCCTTCACCACGCCCGTAAGCGAGCATCAATTGATCCCAACCGACCAACACGCGCTTGAAGAATTACCGGTAGCGCTGGTCTGTCCATCGAAGACTCCGTCATCGGCCAGGGAAGTTCACGGACCCGCAGGTCGTTGCAGTTGTTACCAGCAGAGATGACCACTACAGGTAGCACCTGAAACATCAACCGTGTCATGTGCAACATTGTACGTTGACGAAAGCAAAGCACATACGTAGAGCGCAGAGCTTCAGCTTTCAGACCGACTGAGGATACGTCAAGCAGTTGAAACCTTACCGCATTTTTTCGATACATGTACAGTTCTGACCTCTCACATAACTTATGTTACTCTCTTTCAGAGGTCTGTTGTTTTTTTTCTCCATGTTCCCATTTTCGCCAGCTCATTTATTGTACTGACGCTAGCTATAGTCTAGCTAGTTAAGTGGCTTCGTTCTGGGCATGCAGTTGCTGGAGGCGTGGGCGACAGCGCGACTGGAGGCGCTGGGCGTGGACGGCGTGTTCGCGCCCTACATCGTGGGCATGCTGCCGTCCCACGGCGGCGACGACGACAACCTGGAGGACGCCAAGTTCAACATCCACCAGGTGCTCATGGGCTGGCTGGCACCGGAAGACGAGGTGCGTTCGTCTGCCGTTTTAATTAGGCGTCACTGTTGCCTCTAATCAGGTGTCTTGTGGCTGTTAATCTTTAGGAGCGCGCGCAGGAGTTCGTAGACGAGCTGGCCAAGCTGGCGGACAACCCGGCGCAACTCACGGACGCGGCCATGGCCATGGCGGCGCAGAGCAACGGGGACAAGCAGATCGAGGACGATATCAACAGGATGCTGGCACAGGACGAGGAGCTCAAGGCCTCGGCGCCTACTTTTGTGCCGCGCAAGTTCCTGTCGCCGGTGGTGGCGGAGTTCCACCCGACGGGGAGTCCGGAGGGGACACCTTTCAGTGGAGGCTTTGGTCAGGTGCAGATGGCCACGTCGCCCCCGCCTCCTCTTCCAGCATCTCATCTGCACAGCAATGAGGCGTATGGTGAAGAGGAGGAAGAAGTGGCGGATGGAGAAGAAGAAGACGAAGAAGAGGAGGACGGTGCGGCCATGCAGAACGAAGACAGCTTCTTCTGGTCCGTCGCCTACGAGGTAGAGTGGACTTGCCTCGGCTTTCGGGCTCTGGCTGACCCAACACGTCACCTTTTTTTTCGTCGGGATGGAGACGCCGCGTTCCCGTTGTGTGATCTTGCGGTGCATATAGGTTAAGTAAGTGGACAGAGAGTGCTAAGTGTGTTGTATTCTGGTGGTGCTGGTCAGTTGGTGAGCCACTTGCAACTCAAGTTCCCGGACATCGACCCGAACCGACTGTGCGACCTCTTGCGGCTTGTGGGACTGGATGTGGACAAGGCGCATGCCGTACTGAAGGCGACGATCGAGCGCGAGTCGGTTGGCCCTGGCCAAGTGTGCCGCCACTACTTGCAGGGTGAGTGTCGTCGCGCGGACTGCATGGTGCGTCTGTCATTTGCAAGATGAGACTTGGGCTCTGTAAGAGAACGGAAGAGTAGTGTGGTGGATGCTCACAAGCTTTCGGCTCCTCTCTTCTTGCGGCTCACGTTGACTTGCCTGTGGCTGTAGTTTCTGCACGACACGGACAAAATCACGTGCCGCTTCTGGCTGCGTGGCACGTGTTTGCAAGCGGAGCACTGCGTTTTCGCACACGATTTCTGTGAATACTACTCGATGGACGATAACGCGCTGGGCCAGCGTGATTACGACAGCGAAGACGAAATGGACCAGAACAGCGCGCCGCTGGACATTCAAGCCGAAGACATGTTCCCGTCTCTTCAGAGCGCCACGCTAGGAGCAAAAGCGCCACCTCCACCGCCGCTACCCCAAAGAAGCGATGGTCCCTCATTGACAGAAGTTACCACTAACACGTACCCGTCGACGGATGATGTAGTGGCGAATCTTACCATGAACTTCGCTCGCGCTGTGGCACTACAGTCCACACCTGCAGCGGTCAACCCTCCTTTGGGTAACGGTAGCTATGGGATGGACCCGTCGCGACGAATGCCACCTGCGCCTCCTGTGCACCACCCGCTGTATCACAAGGCAGGGAGCAGCGAAGGCATAGGGACCAAGTGGCTTTCCACAGGCCAGGCCGTGTCGACGCAGTATCTGGAGCTGCGCGAGCAGGCCTATGAAATGGCTTGCGCCCGGAATAAGTGCTTCATGGGTGCCACACAGGCATATCGCAAGTACGAACTGCTGCCCGGCTAAGGTTGGAAAACGAGGGGATGCTGGCCTCACGTCGCTATTGTGTGTGTTTTGTTTGCAGTGGTAACAAGGCGCTGGCTAAAGGACTGTCTAAGCAAGGACACGAATACAACGCCAAGATGAAAAACTTTCACTTCCTGGCAGCGTCAGAGATTTTCGAGTCGCGTAACCCGTCCAACCAACTGTACATGGACCGAATGATGGATCTGCACGGATTGCACGTAGCTGAAGCGGTCGAGTTTCTCACACAGATGTTGCCCAAGCTCGCAGATGAAGGCGTGGATAGCATTTACTTGGTCACAGGCTCAGGACACCATTCGAAGGGCCCGGACGGCAATGCGCGCCTGCTGCCGGCGGTCGAGCGTTTCCTGGCTGGAGAGGGCTATCAGTACACACCCGTGGCGGACGGCGCAGGCTTTGTGGGGATGTTGCTCGTAGACTTGCGGTGGTAGTAGTCGTGCTGTAAATCGAGCAAACAGAAAACATGAGTGGCAGCGTTTTGTGTGTCCATTAACTGTAGGGACAGCATGCGGCGTCTTGTTCATTCAAAGGCCTACACAATGTCACTCAGCTCTGCCTGCAGTCAGTCGGCCCGCTATTCCTTGTGCGCATTGCTGTGTATTAACCGCATCAACTAGCCGATCTTCGAAATCTCCAAAGCCTGCCTAACTCCAGCTGCCTTCTAGACATCAAGCAACAGCCACGTCTCTCTGTCCACTTAGTTGCCGCGCGCGTAGTCGTGCATCTCCTTGACGTCCTGGTGCACGACGTGTTTGAATCCTTCGGGCTTGAAGATGAACACGTTGCAGAAGCCGCCACTGTAGGCGTCGCGGTGCGTGGCGTGGTAGATGGCTCTTTTGCCGAGCTCCACGGCCTCGTCATCCGTCAGGTCCCAACGCCAGTTGGTGTCCAGCACGCCGTAGGCGTACGTGGAGCCCGAGCCGACGCTGAACTTGGGCACGGTCTTGCTGGCCGGGATGCGAGAGCCCTCATCGTCCACGTAGTAGAGCACGGGCTTGCCATTGTCGTAGCCCATCATCATCATGCCCAGCGACATGCCGTAGCGCTTGTAGTAATTGCACGTGTTGGCGATGAGCTTCGAGGCCGCGCGCACCGAGATGCGGTGGCGGTTGCGCAGCTCATACATGCGGCACTGCACGGCTAGGTTGCGCTGCCAGAACTGGCAGTCGGCGGCGCCGCCGGCCAGCGTGGCCAGGATGTAGTCGTTGATGGGGTTAACCTTCTTCACCTGCTGCGACGCGATGAACGGGCCCATGGTGGAGCGCGAGTCCACGGCCACGACGATGCCGCCGTCGTAGATGAAGGCCAACGTGGTGGTGCCCTTGGCGAACTGCAGCGACTGCTCGTTGTCCTCCGTGTACTTGACTTTGAAGTGCTCGCGCGAGTAGGCGGCCGGGTCTGCCACGGGGGGAATCATGAAGCCAGCAGCCAGAGCGTCGGGCGCACTCGGGTTCACGCGCAGGTCATCCACGGAAGCCATGTGCATGTTGGGCATCGCGCCGCCGTAGTTCACGGAGGCGCCGCGGCTGCCGGCACGCAGGAAGTTGAGGTTCACGACGGGCGCGCTCATGGCTGTCTAACTACTCTTCTTCTTTGGGCTTGAAGGGGGTTTTACTATCAGAAGGATATCCTTGGGGAGAGATCTAAATGAAGGTAGCGTGGAGCACCGTATAAAGAGGGGTGGATTGAAACAACATTCGTACTACCTCGGATGGATGCGTATTTTGTGTGGCGCACATTACACAAGATTTGATAACGTAACGGTGAGTTGGTTGGTCACAGCGAGCAGAATGGAATTGCACGCGCATGAGCTGCGCTGGGGTTCCGCGCGATACATGTACAATGTAAGCTTATACATGGATACATGTAGTAAAGTTATTGTGGGGCTCTGTGCTGCAGCGGTTGCACTGCAACTTACAGTGGGGTCAGACTGACCCCCATACGCGGGCGTTGATTACGTGTAGCGGACTCTTAGCGCCGCCTTCAACCATCTCGTAATCAGTTCGTAAACCTCATTGTCCTTCCGCACGTGGGCGACTACAGGGTAGAGACAACAGGCGCGCTCGGTCGTCGTTGCCGTGGTGAGAGGTGGGCGCGTCTCACGCGGCTCCAGAGGCTCTGGCAGAGCTGCCTTCCAGGATCGACAATGGAGACGTCCGTCCTGCATCGAGCCCTATTTCGAGGTGTGTGTCTAACGTTGGCGCCAATGGCGATGAGCACAACAAACATCTTCGATCGATTATAATTTAGTGGAGCAGCTGCCGAAGTCTTTGGCAAAAGCTAATAGCTGCAGAGCTTACATCTGCAGGTGGTCGATATGAAACCGGATCATGTCGTCGAGCACGCTCGTCTGGGCCTCTGCTGACTGCTCGCTCAAGAAGCTCTCGCTTTGTACGACGTTCGGTTCCAAGTCCTCGACCTTCACTGTCTCGTCCAGAATGGACACGAGCTCGTCCAGCTGCTCCGGGTCCAGTGCGATATCCATCGGCGCCAGGCCCGACATCGGTGAAGCAACTGGAGAAGCGCACGAAGAACTCAGCGACGGGCTGGACGGAGCCACATCGAGCGTCGACACACTCGACGCGGGAGACGCTGGCACTCTCATCTGGGTCATCATGGGACTGTGGGTCACATCTGCCGGCAGCAACTCATCTGAGCCGGTGGGGCTATCGTACGAGTGGTCGAGTCCCGACAGCGGTATCATGTTGGCGGCCATGAGCTTGGTCTTCCGCGTGTCCAGCTCCGGGTGGTGGCCCTTAATGTGTCGATTCAAGTTGCCGGCGGTGCTGAACGTCTTGCCGCACGCGGGCGACGGACACACGTGCACGGGGCTGCCCAAGTGGAACTTCATGTGCTTAGACAGCTTGTTCTCGCTGCGGAACGTGCAGATGCAGCCGACCACGGGACACTCGAGCGGCTCGATGGGGCCGTGCAGACGCTTGTGGCGCGACAGGTTGCCGGGTGTGCTGAATCGGCGGCCGCACGTGCGCACGGGGCAGATGTGGCGCTTCTCGCCCGCGTGCTTCTTGAGGTGCTCGGCCAGCGAGAAGCTGTCGCTGTACGAGCGCTCGCAGTACGGCACCGAGCACCGGAACACCACCTGCCTGGCCGTCGCTGAGTCTACGATTCCTGCGAGCATTCTAGCTCTTTGCCTGTTGATTCGTACGGTCGATGGTGACGCTACCTGTCAAATTCCGAAATGGGGACTCGACTGCGTGCCGCATGCCGCATATGCCGTTGACGGCGGCTCGCTGAGATGGGGCGCACGCTGGAAAGGGTATCAGAAAACGGCCAGCAACGTGGTCTGTCCCCGTCCTTCCCAACTGGCATCTGTTGCCTGCATAGGGACATGGGACAGAGGCGAAGCGGCCGTCGCGCCCAGCGTTGAGATGAACGGCGTCACTGGTCCTGATAGCGAAGTCTGGCAGATGGAGGCTTTTCGGGGCGTGCTGCTGCCTGCCTTAGCAAGCTGCCATAAGCATGTCGTGACTCTTCCAGGCAAATTTACAGCGCCACGAATAGCCGGCGGCGAAACGCTGGACAGCCCAGTGCTGGGCGTCCGTTATCTATTTTGTCGGGGAATCCATTGGCGACAATTTTCGCAGCTTGGCGCGGTCAGTTCTAGCTACGATTCATCGTTAAATCACTGAGCCAAGGGCAACTTCCACTTCACCTCAAGGCAGCTGTGTCAAATCGCCACCAATGAGCACTCCATCATCACCATACGTGAAGCTCCAAGACAAGTCTGTGTGACGAACCAAAGCTGCCCGGCTCATTCCTGAGAACGGGCATGACGTTGAGGTCGGAGGAACCCCCCTTAACGTTACATGCGTTGATCTTCACCAGCAATTGCCTCTCGCCGCCCCACGATTCTTTTGGCGACGTCTCCACTGCAATTGCGCGCCCCCGCCTCAGGACTGTACGACGATGCAGCGCTTCTTGACCGCACATCGCGAATGATCTGTCACTGCGGAGAGCAATTGAGGTTGCTTGGGATATCCTCGTGTGGCTTCGGTCGCCGCAGTCAACGAGTCATCGTGGCGTCGTCTTCAGTATTGGTGCCACGTACGTAGCTTCAACACTGAGCCGGGACGCTGGTCTTGTCCCAGGTGCTGACTCCTCGAAACTGTAATCCAGATCTCTCTCCAGTTTACCGTCGCGTCCAAGCGCTGACAAGGCCCCACCATGCCGAGGATCGCT
The DNA here is from genome assembly GCA_001314375.1 of Phytophthora podocarpi. NCBI lineage: Eukaryota > Oomycota > Peronosporomycetes > Peronosporales > Peronosporaceae > Phytophthora > Phytophthora podocarpi. The sequence goes on along the minus strand of LGSN01000902.1, from coordinate 3,670 downwards.
TGCCGCCAAACGATAACAATATCCACACTCAGCGCACGAGAAACAAATGATTTCCGACGCCGCGGTACGTGAGATCCAGTGGACCACGAGTGCCCAAGACGAGCAGCTCGCGGCGAGCGCTCTCTCGCTTTGCCGCGCGTTGAAGCAGTGAGCCGGGCTGTATAAAATGAAGAGGGCGGTTCCGGCAGTCGCATGCACCAGTCTACAACACGCACGAGCTGCCGAGCATTCTTGTCGAAATGATGGAAGAGTTGGTGAAGGCTTTCACATTGCCAGCTGGAGCGCCATTTACATCGCCACCCCGATCTTGCTGAATGAGTTACCGCCGGGTATTAATATAGTCCAGTTCGGTGTCCTGGTTAGTTGCAGTTGAGAAGCACCTTGACTGCAGGTAACGTTATGCGTCATCGGCCCACCACGTCACCCTAGCATCGTCGAGAGACGACTAACGCACGTATCTTACATATACGTGTACGATGTTTGCTCAGCGACTGCGGTGCCAGTACAAAACTGCTTGCAAAACTGGTTCTTTACTGAAGCAGCTTCAGAGTCTCCATCCCCACTTATGTCGGCTTTGCTGGCTAGGCGAATGCGTCGCTGAAGGACACAGTTGATTTCTCGTTCACTGCAGAAATCCTTCTTAATCTCCTCCTTGGATTTTCGCCGTTCGAATCCTTGGGTAAACTTTGCGGCTTCATCCAATCTATCCGCCCAAGACGCACTCCCACAGCGTTCAACTTCATCAGTCGGATACATCGATCAGATGAACACTTTTGCGTTTTATACTTTCGTTCTGAGCAGGGGATCCTTGTGCAGTGTACTGCATCGAGTGAGGTTGCTCTCAAGCGCTCGCAGGCAGATATAATAGCACTGTGTATCACTTCAACTAGAATATCATTTCATCGTAGGAACTCAGCATCTCCCCGAAAATCGACACATGAAGGGTGGCCCACCATGTTTAGTATATGCCATGCCCACCCTGGGTAATAGGTTAGTATATACTTCGTACTAAAAATCTCGATGTCGTCAACAAAACTTTCAGTCGCTCTACTCAAAACACCTGAGGTGGCGCTTCAACATAGTGAGACTTGCTGGCAACGGATTCGCGCGTGCTTAATGGTGGAACTTGATCCTCGGTGGCACAATGCTGCAGAGTATTATTCGCCTTCTTGTGAGTCATCGAACTCTTCTCTTCGTCTCTGTGGTCTCGATACTTCAAGTCGTATGGCTTACACACCGATTTATCCAGAAAATAGATAGAAATAGCGCGAACTGTGACCCCAGTCGCGGTGAAGATCTTCTTATCCATCAGCACGATGGACGACCCGACAGTTAGTACCCGCCGACCCTACAGTCAATGAGCGCGTAGTAGTAATTGCTTGCCAGCAATATTGGTAATTCCAAACGAGTGCTGTTCGCTCTCCATCTTCAATTTTTCCAAGAGCTCCAACTCGAAATATTACCCCGTCAATATCGGCCAAGATGGAGTCCCTGGGGGCGTTAAATGTGTTCCCCACAACTACAAATCAGCATGCCGAACACGTATCTGGCCCACCCGTCCCCGTGGATTTAAACTCCGCCCACGAGTATCCATCATTCGAAGCCTGAGGCGTTCCAGCGCAATATTCCTGACGATATCTAACATTTCTTCTCTTGTTCGACGTGACGGATATCCTCCACCAGTGTGGCCACCACCAACGTGCGTTTATCTTTCTTCACCTAAACATCGACTTTCCACGCAGTTTTGACGCACATATCGAGCTCCAACATCATCTCCAGCCGCCTCAGCCTCCACGGAAATAGTCCCAGTCTGCGTACTCTCTGCCTCAATAGTCGCTTCTGCCTCCATTCGGGCCCAACATTAACGTCTTGTACCAGCAGAAATCCCAGGACGTTGCGATCGTCACCTTCACATGTCCAAAACGCCAATCGTGCCTTTCAAAAATACTCTTGCTGATTAACGAGCACGGGCCGTGTGGTACACATAAATTGAAGTTTTTTCAAAGAGCACAAAAGACTCATTCGTTTTTCAATGTTTTAATGTTTTAAACATTAAGAAGGATTTAATGTAAAAATAAAATGAGTCATTATGTGCTGTTCTTAACCCTAAAAAAGCTTCTAGGGTTTTATAAACAAATGAGTCATTATCGCTGCGCTGCTTGCTGTCATGCTGTCTATGCTTGGAGAAATCACAATTCCTAACTTACCTCCCTAGCCGCTGGCTTTGTTGATGCATTCATTTAGACATGACTTGGAAGGCAGAGCCATGAAACTTCAACACTAGAGCATGCGTGTGTGCATCCACAGATCATTGATGACTTTTTGGTTAATCTATACATCCGCTGTCAAGGCTAAAGCTCACTTTTGGATTCGCTGGCGCGTCGGTAACCATGCGGATCCTGCAGCAGGGTCTTTGTCTGGTCGGTGGTCTTGCCGCATTGCTGCTTTCGGTCTCCTCGAATTCCGCCACCGCGGAATCTCGCTGCTTTCCAGATGAATTCATGTTCGGTTCGGCGACGGCGGCGTACCAAGTCGAGGGTGCGTGGAACGAGTCTGGCCGCACGCCGAGCATCTACGACGCCTACTGCCGCGAAACCCCTGGAATCGAGTGCGCCAATGTCGCCGACGACTTCTATCACCGCTACCGAGATGACATCAAGCTCATGGTTAAAACGGGCTTGCAGTCTTTCCGGTTCTCCACCTCCTGGTCGCGTGCCATGACTTGGGACCCGGAAACGCGCCGTATGCGTCCTAACCCACCGGGACTTGCGTTTTACCATTCGCTCATCGACGAATTGAACGCGAACGGTATCACCCCGATCCTGACGCTGCACCACTACGACCTGCCACTGGCACTGCAAGACGAGCTCAACCCCCAGGCGTGGCTGAACCCCGACATTTCTAGCCACTTCGAAGACTACGCTACGCTCATGTTCAACGAGTTTGGTAACAAGGTGAAGTTTTGGACTACGTTTAATGAGCCCCTCGGGTTGGTGGGCTACGGGTATGGCATGGGTTTCCCGAACATGCCTCCCGCACGCAGAGGATCTCCCACTGAGGCTTACGAGGTGTCGTACGGCGTGCTGATGTGCCACGCCAAGGCTGTGAAGAAGTTCCGGGAGTTGAGGGAGGTTGGTGTGGTGGCTTCAAGTGCTCGCATTAGCATCGTGCTAGTCTCCAGCTATTTCTACCCACTGGACCCGTCCAACCCCAAGGACGTGGCTGCTGCCCAACGAGCCTTGGACTTCGACTTTGGTTGGTTCCTACAGCCGATCCTCACGGGTGACTACCCTGCTATCATGCGCGAGGTCGCTGGCGACCGGCTCCCTCGCTTCACAGCTGAGGAATCGGCTCTGCTGAAGGGCTCGTACGACCTGTTTCAAATGAACCATTATTCGTCTCAAGCGGTGACCGACTGTGATTCGCCAACGTCGACTGTAAACTGTGCCTCCCTTGCTCCGGGTTGGCAAGCAGACAAGGGAGTGGATGACTCGCACGTTATGCCGGGGACACTGCGTCCTACGCCAGACCGTTTTGGCAACAACTACTGTGCAAACTTGTTCACTCCGTACCCACCGGGATATCTCGACATGATCAAGTACATGCACTCGCAGGACCCGACCGTCGACATCCTGCTGACGGAGAATGGCTGGTGTGGTAACGACGAAAT
>LGSN01000901.1:0-20491 GCA_001314375.1 Phytophthora podocarpi | reverse complement strand
AAATCTTAGGTGGGGCGTTTTATTATAAGTTTGTATCAGCAAATACGAAAGGCCACAAAAGATGGCCGACTTTTCAGACGAAGAGGACCGCCAACTCGTTCAACTCGCGGCGGCTTACGTGAAGTAAGGAAGCAAGATTGACTGGCTGTCGGTGGAAAAGAAAATGAAGCCACAGTCATGGAGCTCCCGGAAGCTCCATCAGCACTTCAAGACGCTCAAGCGAAGATATCGAAACGACGTGCTAGCCCCCCCCCCCCCCCCCCACTCTACTTTCGTTCACCACAAGGCTCGGCAACATGTGGTACAGGAAGGCGACGAATGAGCAAGAAGGTCTCTCTTCGAAAACCCTGTGATAGTGCTTCGCCTCTAACTCAGACGATAGCCCTCTGAATCGAGAAGACACCTATAAGGCCACAGAAGACTATTTCGTTTGCAGACCATACGTGATGTACGCGTCCACAAGCTACAACTAAGTGCTGGGGAGATCACATGTCCAGACTGGTCGAAGCAGTCAACTTTCACGATTGTGATGCGTTTCTGGACGCTGGATCCGGCGTTGGAAATGTTCTGGTCCAAGTTGCTTTGCAAATTCGTGCAACCTGTTTGCTTGGTATCGAGATACAAGGTAGCCTCCCGCTAAAGGGGTAGGCGGCGGCGTCGAGAGAGAGAAGAGAGATCGAATCACCCGTTGTTTCTCACGAATTATGTCATTACCGCAAATATCCGTGTAATCAGACTACGCAATGCAGCTGTTCTCAGCCTCCCCGTCGGTACAGCCGTGGGTGTTCGTCAGCTCCGCTACCATGTTATTCTGTCACGACACTGTATTGGAAGAAGATGTGATACTGGTCTTGCGCGACTTGTGCGTGACACTGCCTCATCTTCGGCTGGTGGCACTGATAACACGAGTGTGCTCGCGATATCGGGCTTCGTACTGCAACCTATTTTGCAAGCGTTGAAAATTAAGGAATACGCTTCAAGTTCACATGACCTACAACAACTCACTTCGAGCGTTACATGTTGACATAGCTCAAGCATCTTGATCAAAGTAAGTTCCCTTGATAATACTCATTATTCCTGATTGACTTATAACATCTACAGCAGCATTCCGCTTTGGTCGAGTAAAGCCGATCCCTTGCGAAAGGTTCCTGGCGGTATCCGTCTTCACCGTTACGCCCTTGGCGCCGCCCTCAGAACGCATCTGTGTCCTCGCTACTCGAGCGCCGAGGGGGGGGGGGGGGCTGTGCGCGCGTACCGGTCTCAATACCGCCAGCTCAATCGAGTTGCTCGCTATCATACACGCGGTCAAATCAAAGCTCAACCGCATTGTGGCCGTCATTACGGTGGTCGCCATCGTGTTCCCCATATTCACGTGCTCTTGACGCTGCCCTTTATCTCGGTCGTCGTCTCCTCTTCTTCAATCGTCATCTCAAGTCTCCTTCACACATAGATAGCAGCCCATTTAGTTTCACATGTAGGATGCCGTCTGGAAACTCCTGTACTCGCAGCAGCAGCTCTGTGCCCGTAGCGAGAGCCACAAGACCTGTGTCAAGACGCCACAATTCACCAAGCGACCTCATGGTGTGTGTAGGTGGGTGGGTGGCGGAGGGGGGGGGGCGGCAGCGTGTAGAGCAACAAGTCACCCGGTTTGTAATCACATAGCTTACAACAAAAACCAACCCGCATGAGCGCAATACAATTAGTCCTTCTCCAGCATCAGGCAACCCCCTCGTTGACCTGTGCCATACCACGATGGCGTCGATGGCATTCTGCTCAACGACCGAACATACATCCACCACGCTTGCGAACTGTGTTAGGTTACTCGGTGCTTTTTCCTTCTTCTTCAAGACCAGGTGTCTGTGGTGGCTGGATGGATAAGGCAGTGTGGCGGGAGGTGCACCGCATAATTTCACATGTTTACCTTAGCGCGAAAAGCGGTGGAGGTGCGAAACCGTATCGTGCATGTTACACTTTGCCCGCGTAAATTCACGCGCGGTAGCCAATCATGGCTCAGAAGCGTTGCCGCCACGCACATCTACCTGCCCCGTCATAATCCGCAAACGGATTGTATTGGTGAAATTGAGTCGCCGTGATCTTCAAGGGTCGCGATGACTGTATGGCTTGAAACGGCATTTTTCTATGGTTTTTCATATCCCTGCAAAATTGGGATAACGGTCTCCAGTGGGTTAACCGGCGACCGTAAACTAGCTTTAATTATACTTCCGGGGCGCAACTATAATAATGTAAAGTGTTAGAAACCTACGCTTCCTCATACACATGCGCACACGTGTAAGCTAAAATAGTGGGCTAAGTAGGCCCATTACACAATACCGTAAATCACTTATTAATTTATCAAATCGTAATTCCAAAGCTTCCCCGTGCGACTGCACAGCATTGTACATTGCCGGCCATTTGCAATCGAGGTTGCATTTATAGGAATTCTCCACGCTGATTTGATAAGTAATGAAATGAACACCAGTATCAATCCCGATTACTGTCAATACTGCGTCAATAATGTGGGGTTCTGTTCACTCCATCGGTTACACTACCACATGCAAAATCCAGGCCATTTTGCAGCCTGTAGGCAATACAAATGTTAGGTCATGGCAGAAAGGTTGCAAGTACGCAGTCGGGAAGGGTATTAATACGCAAGGGGGGGGTTGCGGCGCTTCATTCACAAATTCTTGCATCACGCCGCTACATGACAGAGGGTTTGAAAACAAGGTGCTGTGGTCTAGGCGAGAATCTCTACGCGAGCTGCAGAAAATCTACACAATCTTGAAGCAGTGGCAACGTGCCTCGTTCGTCGCCAAACTAGAGCGGTGAGCGTGTACGTGATGGGTTCCACGTCATCGACGACGCCGTCGGCCTCAAGCACCGGCACCTCGACGAAGGAGGTGCCTGCCGTCATGTCGGCTGCCCCGACCACGGATTCGACCACGGAGGCGGCCATGGAGCACCGACGCGGGCCGCGACGATTGAGGTACCTGCTGTCACGGCCACGGAGGCCCCCGCAGTCATGTCCGTCACCACAACACCAACCTCGGACTCGGCGACGTCGATGGCCAGACCGCCACAACTTGCTACGTTGTTGACCGGACCAGTGCTGTGAGTATTTGGGTTCCAGAAGAACGCGATGCAGACCGAATATGTTAAATAACATCTCATGATTGTGTTTTATTTGAGCGTCTTGTCTTTTGTTGTTGCGAGCTCAATATATCTTGAGAACACATTGCTTAGCCACGTCCATGGAGAATTCATAGCTCGAAAGCTCGCTTACGTGGAATAATGAATCTTGCATTACTGCTACTCGCTGAAGTCTGTTGTCCAGCTGAAAGATTATTGTGGTCACGGCTACACCCAGACCGTCATCCCTAGGCTAGCGAAACCCAAATCGTTAATAATCCACCTTCCACCAATCAAAACTAAGTTGCAAGCCAAGTCGTTCAAATGGCCAGTATCACGGTTGGAAAGTAAGTATGTTTCAGCGGCCAATCAATCCAAAATTCGTCATTCAATCTGAGTGCTGAGCTCAGAACAGACATGTGTACTGTGTTTGCATTGATATAAGATCACACATAAACGGCTCCAACAGATAGCAGCACATGCGATGCCACGGAGCAGGTGTGCGTGCTGCTGTAGCATCTACATTCACAGATCTTGACTGCGGTTCAGTTGCTTGACGACGTAGATAACGACGACGAGGGGCTCTTCGTCAATGCAATAGTCTAGCGCTAATCTTGGGGAAACACGCAAGTCATGCGAAGCTGCAGTTTATGCTAGCCATGGTGTGGTTTATTACATGTACTACTGTTTCACATGTTCTTGCAGAGTCGCTGGCCACTCACGTCAAATTTTCACTTTCTGCTAAAACCTTCCGATTTTGGTTTTGTACAGTAATAAGCAACGTCAGATATATATCGGTTGACAGCGTGTATGAAATGGTTGCGCTGCGAACAACGACGACCAAGCTACTCATGTATTGATTTAAATTAGCGTGTACTCTACGCTATCAGCAGCTGACATGACATCACTATGGACCACGGAGGCTGTACTCCTCCACAGCCCACCACGCGATGTCCGTACATGTATATATGACAGACAGGGGGTCGGAGTCGCTTGGTCGACGTTTTGGGTGGGGCTTTAGATGAGTGTTTGCGGGAGATTGAGGAAATGCAAATGCGAAGCCTAGAGAGTGAAGCGAGCAGTAGCGAGCGCTAAACGCACGCCAACATCCAAATTCTGTTACATGTAGGCGGTGGTTGACGTAGGTGCTGGATTTGTTTGCTTACATTTCCCATCTACTTTCGTCGCGTCGCAGTCCGCGTTGTATAAAGTTTGTCAGATGATTAATTGTAACCCCGTTACTTATCGATGCAGATTACTGTAGGTTTCAGAGGAAAGGACGAGACGCGAAGATTTGATTGGCTGCTGTAACATACTTTTGACCGTGATAACCCTTCAGTGGGGGCCTTCAGAAACCCACGCAAATCATGATTCTGTAGCAATTTGAGAGCAAAAATGCGAGCACCTACCTTTCGATTTGTGTCTGTATTCGCGAGCAGTCCAGCATTGTCAGTAGCCAAAAAGCACACCAAATTATCGATAGTTGCCGGTAAGTAAAACAAATGCTTGGCTCCGACACTTCCAATTGATCGGGTGGGCGTGAAGGCGGTGGCCGCAGCAATAGAGGCAACGCGACGACATCGCCACAAGGTGCTCCTGTTGCTACTTCTACTCAGAAGTAGCATCATAGAAAGAAATTACCTAACCGTAGCAATGATACGTCTACACAAGGAAGTTCTACTGCGGCCGTGTGCCCGCCGCCAAGTTCTACAAGCTCCAGATGTTACCTTGACAGCGCGGCTGCGCAGTCCGAAACTGCGTTTTTGCATGTAATCCTAGGCTGGGGAAATCATAGAAACACTCACAGAAACGACGCGTAGCACCCAAATCGTCCACGGCGCACTCACACAAAAACATGGCCTGCTGAGCAGCATGCTCAGCCGCGACGACGTCACGACCTACTTGCGGCGGGCCCCTTTTCTCCGCCAATGCTTGACGAGCGGCTGACAGCCGCCTCCTCCCATTCTAATTCCATCCGGGTCCCAGCACAGGCCGTTGAGCCAGAATTTCCAGCATCGCTTGGTGGCGATGGGCGACACGGCCTCGTACCTCAGCGCCTTCATCAGCAGCATCAAGTCGTCAAGGGACGCCGGGGACCGTGATTCCTTCTACTCACGCATTACGCAGTCGTTGCAGATGGCGGGCCGGCCTGGACGCCGTGCTCCCAGCAAACGCAAGTCGCCGCGGGTGCTGCGTCCATCATGGGGTGTTGCATCGGGGTGGAGCTTCGGGTGGTCTGGCGCGCTGCGTTGTTGGGAAGAGGTACTTCGCGGCAGCTTAAAGGTGCAGCAGGACACTTCGTCGTCGTGGAGGTTGGCGTGAATAGCGCTGAACGGCTGCTGTTCCTGCGCCATGTCGGCATGGATTCACCACCGTTGAAACCAAACCTTGGAGGGCTGTGCCGTCGCTGCGGTCATGTTCTCTACCTCCTTCTGCATCACCGAGCCTACGTTGTGGGCTGCGTTGTCATGTGGGCAGCGAGTACTCATCCTGCTCCTCGTGGGTTTACCTGCAATTGCTGACATCAAGTTCGTAGGTGGAGTGCTGTCGTTAACGCACTTCAGTAGTAGTGGCGGCAGCGGCTGCTGCAGGAACTCGTCTGTGATCAGCGTGCACTCCTACAACTGCACTGATCAGCGTAGTGCTGCATAAATCAACGCCATGTACAGGTCGAGCACTATTAAAGAAGCTATTTTCGTGGTAAGACTATCGTATTACCGGTTGGATTGATAATCGGTGTTCTACTCAATATGTAATGCTGGTGTGTTGTCGCTCGGGCGCCCAGGAAAGCCACACTCATTTGAGGTCTTTCGTTTGTTTGGCCAGCCTCTGGCGAGCGTACATTACGTGAACGCCGCGCACGTCCTTGGCGAGGAGGGTATCAATGCACGCAAAGAATTTTCGCCAGAAACGGCACGAAACGCCCACGTTTGAGTAGCTACAGCCCAACCAAGATCGAGAATTCCATCAATCTCCACGAGGGCAGTCTGCTCGCTCAGCTGAGTCATAACAGGCAGGGCTTCGTCGGAGTGCTTGGATTGAGGGTCGTACACGCATGTGAACTGGCGAAAGAACCAATGGACGACTTCAGTGCCAGCCTCGTCGTCACCTTCGGTTGCGTCGCTCAGCAAAAGTGCGATGGTGCCCCGGCCTCGTGGCTGTTCAAAGATCATGCCGGTCCTCCTCATTTCGTTCGCAGGCCGGGCGAGGGCAGCACTCGGTACTGGCTCAACAGCGAACGGCCTTCGTGTTGTGTTTTCGTGGGTAATGCACACCATCAGCTGCCGAATCAGGGGGGACCATTTTCATCCAAGCGCGCAGCGTGTAGTCGCACTTAAGCGTACCGTTGAAGCTTTATTGGTCTTGGCGAATGCGGGCAGCGTGTAAAAATTTCGTCTTCTCATACACTTTCGCAGCGACGTGATAGAATCACAAAACAATCTTGACGTCGTTGTGGGCGCCCAGCACCCGTAGAACGGCATTGTGTTGAGCGTCGTCAGAGTCACCCAGTGCATATCGATCGGCAAATTATTTCATAGTAACTTCCGGAGTGTCATCAAAGCATCAGCAAAGTGCACCTCCTGTCCCAACAAAAATTGCCAGCAAATGGAAAGCTCGGCAGCAGTCCTAACTCGTCACGAAGCAGATGGGTTAATCCACCAGGTTCAACTTGAATGGCGCGTTCATGTGCAGGACAAACGACGCGGGATCCCGGTCAGCCTTCTGTAGCACCGCATTGGACGTAACTCCCACCAGAAAAGGGTTTGTGTCCGCCGGTCCCAACGTAGGGCCTCCCCTCCATGTCCGTTCTCCACGTAAGGCGAATCTATCAAATTCCGGTTCATCCCCAGCAAAACCGGATTCGTGCACCATGCGCCGCACAACGTCGACGTAGTCATTTTCTCAACCTGGAAGCTGATGTAGTTATGTACAAAGCGCTGTACAGCTTTGTGAGAGGGTTTCGGAGCTTAACTCAAACTTCTGCATCAATCAGGTTCGGATTCGAGCGAGTTTGAGACCTTGGTTTCCCATCTCACGGGCGATGGCCTTCAGTGCGCGTGTGAGACGTGCGTCGTGCAGTGCCATGCGATCCTGTGTTGAACAGGTCCGCCATATCCTGGCGCTCGCACTTAAGCAGTTTGCCGCGCCATTCGCTGCGTGCGTACGGCACCGCTGCCTGGCAGTGACCGCAGGCACAGAGTAGAAGTCATTTTCTCGTGTTGTGGGGGCAGTGCACACGGTGCACGGCACTTGGTCGCTCTTCGGGATCGGGAAGGCCTTGAACGACTCCAGTAGCCGATCAGATTCCTCCTGGTTGAGGTCGACGGCGAGTTCCATTCAGGGCAGTACACGGGGTATCGTTGGTTGAGAGGAGACACGAATGTAGCAGGATATCTTTCCAAGTGAGCATGCGCGGCGCTGAGCACGCTCGACATCTACTTGACAGTCTGTAATTGGATAATACACCCAAATTGACAGTATTTCATTGGATAATGAAGGAATGGCTATCAAAGAGCGGCTTTTGAGTGTCGGTGGACACACTGTGTGGGGCGCGTAAATCTATACTTAAAGTACGGTACTTTCGATCCCTTATCCCCTTGAACGCTGAGGGGTGACAAGGACGTGATACCAAAACGCCTTATGTTGTTCTGAACAGCATAAGGAATCGTACAGATTATACTATACCATAGTGTACATATATATAAAGTTGGACCTTTTGCACACCACTTGTTGCTAAGCTCCTCTGTAATAAATCTCGGAGATGGGTCGATACGTCATGTCCATTTATGCCAATCAAAACTAGTCTAGAAATCCTGATTTCATTTAATTTTTGTGGCGGGAAGCTAGAGAGTGTGCGAGTGAGTGCAGATCGCCATATCGAGTCCTGCACGAAGACAAGTCAACAAATCTGCACGAGCGATGCAAGCAGTAGTTCTCTGTTATGGAAGAAAGCCGAGACGCAACTATCCAGAAGCTTTCAAGTGCATTAGAACCAACTTCCTACTCTACCGCTAATCCTCTGTCGCTGATGTGGCTGGCCTTGGGCGCAAACTCACCATCTTGCCACACTATGTGCAGATCTGCGAGCACGTGACAGCCTCGTTATTCGCTTGACCACTGACCTTGTTGCACAGCGTAATAAGTCCACGCTTGTCCTGCGAGCACGAAGCGCAGTAGAATGTAGACGTTCCCCTCTCTTCTTCTCGTCTGGCTTGTAGAATGAGCACACCTTGCATTGCCTCTGCTGCAAGCGTTGGACACCGTTATTCATTCGATAGTCCGTCGTCTGGGTTAGTGTGTGCTCGCCCTGTCGTGCTACCTGTCTCTCCGTTGTAGCCTAATCGCCTGTCGATCTTCTGATTTGTGTGAAGCTGTGCTCGTTCTCCTCAATGAGCTCCTTGTGGAGCCTCGTAAGAAACTGGAAGTGTGAGTCCTTCCTATTCTTCTTCTCCCATAGCCACTTGTACACAATATATGCGTTTACCGTTGTCATGTCTACAAGTCCGAGAAACATGCCCTTGTAGTTATGAGCGAACCTGTTGAACGGAACAACATAAGTTAGTATTGGTAGTCACTCCATGTCAGCATAACAGTCATACCTTATCGACATCTGCATTGAGTATGTTTGGAGTCGTAATTGATCATGGCGATCGACCCCCCCCCCCAGGTAGTGCTGGTATTCGGCGACCAGGGCATGGCACGTCAATCGGGCTGCTACTTTCACGCCGTCGCACAGTGGTTGACTCAGCAGATACTTGTGATGTCAAGAAGTACACGATCGTATTGTCTGCCCACATTAAAGCGACGGGGCCTGGATTGGACTGGCTACTGCCATCTTGAACGAACCCGTGGTGTCCGTGCTTGACGCTTTTTCTTCGGGTAGTTCAGCTGCTCACACCAACCCTTCCGATCCGTCTTCATGGTGCCGATATAGTCGAACCCCATCGTCCGAAGCTGCTAGGCTAGCAGAATTGAAGTGTAATAGCGGTCTCCAATCACAAACCTACGACCTTCGTACGGTAGGCCACGGAACACGCACGCGATGTTACGGATGACAGCAGCAGGGCAATTCTTGGTGTCCATTGGGTGAGATTCTTCCGCATCACCAGCCCTTCCAATGTCCAACTCGACACTGAAAAACAACAGTCAACGTGAAAGCATCTTGTCAGCATACTGCAGCTTTCATAAATCCATCATGTCAGCTTACGTACCGCTTGCAATATCCTGTCTCCGCGCAGCAAGTCATGACACACTTGGAGCCCATCGATGCGGCTTGTCTTTCATAAAGGTCCTTGTAGGGTTTCGTCTGTTGTGGGATGGGAGAACACCTTCATCGACTGCCACACGAGAACCGAGTACATATCCCTCCTTGAAGTTCTTCTCCAGTACCGATAACACCAAACGAACTTTCCAGGTTCGGTCTTTTACTGCAGCTGCGTCCGTGTTGTCCGTGAAGTGGATAAACCTCGTTATCTCGCGGAAGCGGTCTCTCGACATGACTTTATTGAAGGTTCCAGCCGGCAGCACTCCAATCACGTCCATATACCAATGCTGGTTCACCTGCTTGCAAGGCCGTAGTGCATGAGCAAGCATCAATCGAATCCATTGCACAACTTCGTGGGGGGAAACCTTTTGGAATTTCTCAAGTTTCCTGCGTTATGTAGCTCTATTACGCTGTGCTCGATTCGTGACGCTAGCCTCCTTCACTTCTGCTTTCTGGAGTCTTCCTTCCAGCGTTTGCTTCCAGTAGAGATTTGCCTGCGTTGCCAAAATGTTTTCGGCAGGAAATAGTAGAAGAGCTTGATCGGAGACTTGGAAGCCGCCATGATATCTTTTGACGGCCCGCAGTACCCAGCATACGTATTGTCAATTGTGGGGTCATCCACAATCTCAGTCTCTACGTTGTCAGGCAGCACATTCCAACCATCCAGCTTCATTTGGTCAAGTTGATCGTCCGTGTACATATCCGATGACGCTGTCAGCATAAAAACATAGTTAGATGTTGTTCAAGTCAGCATATCACGATCACATAGACTCGCCTAGGACGCGCGTGTGCAAGTGCTCCCGCTCAGCAGCGTTCAACAAGCCTTCAACGCGATGTAACTCACGGAGAAAACTTCCGCCCATGCACGACTCGATATCACTCGTTTGCTGTCAGTATCACCACCTCCAATTGCCTCGACAGAGTCTTCGTCTCCTTCGCCATCCGTGTCAATCACCGTGTCTCCGTTTCCGCCGACAATATTAGGGTCCAGTGCATCGATGAAGTCAAACCGAAGCGGTGAGCTCCCACCAGTGTCACCCAGAGGCTGGTCAGGATCGTCACGAACGTTCTGATGCACTTCTCTACCCTTCTCCTCTTCGTCACTGTCGTTTCGCTCAGCTTCCGCATCTTCGTCATCCTCGTCGTTGTCGGGCTCATACGCATCGTCTTCAGAGGCTGCGTTCGAGGCGGTAGCAGTACTTCCGGCTTCATCGTCATCGTAACCACTCTGGCCTTCAACATCTGCGTCACTATTCACATCAGGGTTTCTACCCCATCTGCAGGCGTTACATTATTGCAATTGCCACGTACTGTTTCAGCTCTAGCCTTGGGAGTAGTTTCCGTGTCAGCACTAGGATCTTCCATAACGGCTTCCGGGTCAGCATTAATCTCAGAGGTGGTCGCAGTGTCAGCATTTCCGTCAGCTGTAACACCCTCCTCGTCAGCATTAGCGGCTGACAGGCTGACCGTGTCAGCATTGACTATGGCAAATACACACACCATGGCAGCATCGTAATTCAGGTTCATCGAGTTAGCATAATGATGCAGGGATATACCCTCCAATGAGGTCGGAACCGTTGGAGAAGGCCTACCCGAGCTAGCAGTTTCAGTTGGAGGCTCCACAGCTTGTCCGTCGCTCGCTATACATCCAAGAAACCACAGCGTATTAGTACCCATCGTTTGAAATACACCATCGATCCGGGACTTACCCGTGATGTTTCGCTGACCCCAAACCTTGTCAAAGGCAGCAATCTCCCAGCGCTGTGAGTTTACTTCTTCTGCAAGCTGTTTCTTCGTCTTCTTCGGTGGCTTAGCGATGCCCCAGCAGGCCTTTTGGCAGGCGTTTCAGCTCTCTTGGCATGCGCAGCAGCTTTTAGAGAACGCATGGCGGGAGGTGGTTTGGTTGTAGCATCAGTATCAGGATGAATGGATTGCAGGAGCTTCCTCCTCAGATGTACTCCGAACTAACAGATGCCCCAACAGTAGATTAGTTATCACAAAACATCAGTACATTACATAACACTTCCGTATACGTACTTGCGTGTTCACCGGGGCGCACCATGACGTTGGTAATATTGAGTCTTGCGCAGAGCTCCACGTCGGACCGAACGTAGGCGAGTAATTCGTCTTCGCCATTGAAGTAATCGACACCCCGTTTTCTTCCTCTGACCTTGCCCCCAGGTTTCACGTAGCTGTGGCTGTAATCATTCAAAGATAGCATACACACGAGCAATGTCAGATAAAGCAAGCAATAGGCCCATACACATACAAGAACACGTAATGGATCTGGATCCCTGTCGCTGCCTTCCACGTCCAGTTCTCCTTTCGCAGCAGCGCCAATATCGCGTTAAAATCCATGATGAACGCCATCACTTGTCTCCCGCCCGACGAAAACAACGAATGAGTGGCTTTGCCGCAAAGCGGCAAAGGTGGAACCGATATTTATTTTTTCCCAAAGTATGAGCCCGCGCTTACCCGCGGTACTTCAACCCGTATGTTATGCCAACCAATAGAATCAACTTTTTTTGACACGTGGACCAATCAGATACGCTTGCTTTGTGAAAAGGGATGACGGTCCCCTTTTGCGGATTTAGAGGCATAGTGAAACCAAGATATGTTTATGCTGTTCATAACAGCATAAGACCAATTTCCCACCCTCCGTGTGCAAGGGGTTGAAAGATACAAAGAGGGGTGCTGGTAGCATAGTCTGAGTTCTTCGAAGTTTTCATGAGTGTTTTTAGGAGGTTCCCTTCTAGGCTGTGTATCAGATATATATCGTAGCTCCACTTTCGGGTCCCTTAACTATGGAGCAAAATTTTGCCTTTTGGCCCATACCATTGGCTAAAATACAGTACTTTATGGACCACATATTTGGTTTACACGATACAGTTTTGGTTCGTAGTAATTTGGTCAGTGGACCTTGGCTTAAACTTGCGCGAAGAGCCCGCTTGCGGGGCTCCGCTCGGATACCATTCAAGTTTGATTGGATGTCACTACTTTTGAGTGTGTAAGCAGGGGCGGAGCCAGCCCAAAAATATTGGGGGCATTTCAATATTGGGGTCCACAGCGCCAAAAGTCGGGCAAAATTTGGAGATTTTCCTGGAAATGGGGGGGGGGGGGGGCATGCACCCCCCTTCGTATTTTACAGGGACTGCAAGCCCGTCTCTGCAAAATGCGAGCGATTTTGCGTCGCCTATCCCTTCATTTTGCTACAGAAATTATTAATACCGCATCGCCCCTGTCCAAAGCGAACTTCAATGTTCACAGTTTGACGTGGGGATATCTGGTCCGGTGCATAAAACGGCAAAATACGTAAAAGTTAGAAGTCAAAAAGTATGGATTATTATAATCGCTCCAAAATGGCTAAATTCTAATAAACCCACTTCCACTGGGCAGACGTCTCCGATGACATCCGTCTCGTAACCACGCTCCTGGTCGACTGCTCCAGCTCTCCTGCCGCTGCCTCCTCCTCGCTCTACTTGGCTGCAGCGTCGCGTCGGAACTGCCGTCTGCAGCCAGAAAGCGACTTGAAGAGCAGACCCACATGAAGGCCGAAGATGCGACCTCTTTATCTGGTATTGGAGTGCAAGCGACCGCTCCGCAGAATACTACGCTGACAGTTCGGTACGAGAGCTTCGAAGCCACGTTAAAAGTGCGCTAAAACGTTAAAAATTGACAGAGTTTCACACTGCTGAATGCTACAGGAACCTGACGGACAACAACTCCACGGACATGCAAGATCTGCAGCTCCCAAAGAAGCTGCAGCAGCTGTACGTGTAGGCTGTACTGCCCTCCTGCCCAGTGCAGAAGGAGGCGGCTCTCGAGTGGACAGAAGCTCACACTTGCCTGGTGCTGTGATTTTGTTGCAGGTGTTTGAGTTATCGTGCCTTCGGCAGTAGAATACATCGATTGGCAACTATTGACCTTATTTTAGCTGGCAGACATAGTGATTTAGCAGTGAACATCTGTTAACAATAATCGATTGTCATTGGCTATACCAAATATTTGCTTAGGAGTAAACTTCGCTCAGGACAGGGGCGATACGGTACCGTAAACTTTATGTTTGCTTGCGCAAACGGACAGTCATATTGTGATTTTTTGTGACAGACTATTTTACTAGCCAATCAAATAACATAATTCATGAAGTGAAAGCTTTCGATTGATTGTCAAAAGTTGTCTGTAAATGGTGATCATCCGTTTGCGCATAAAGTTATTGTGATCGTCGAATGATTTGTCCTTGCAATGTAGCGAGCTAATAGTACGTATGAGGGTGAGGGTACGCAATTTATCGGAGGCGGTTAAATAATTAATCGGACTACGAATCAGGGTGTTGATACCTTAATCGGAGTACGTGACGAGAAGCCTACGTACGTGAACGTCTTCTGCTTGTAGTTGTTTCCTTAGCTTTGCCAGCATACCGTGCCAGCTTTTAGCTGTAAGTGCCACTAGCTGAGCCTGCTTTGCATGCTGACTTGGCTTCATATAGAGCTTCATGTCGAGCTGTCGTCTTTGTAGAGTCCCCGCCAGAGGCTGTTGTGATTCACTCTCGATCCGTATGGTCAGAAGGTCTGTGCACCAATGGGGAAAATGAAGACTGAATAAATTAACTGTGTCAGTATCTCAACCGGAGCTCCTACCAATACTCACGGGTTCACCCTGTGTCTCACATAATGACCTGGTCCCTTAAACTTCTTCCAGCTTCTCCACGCTCACGTTCTCAGCACCGTTGAGCCAGGTCTCAGATATGCATTCCAACACGCCTCCCTCGAAGCCCAAGCTTCGACTACTTCACGTCGCCTATACCAGTCAGCAACATCAAGTGCTGCAGACGCTTTTTGTCGCGTGGCTTCGTGAACGTGTCAGCTGAGTTCACCTCGCCTTTGGCCTTGTGAATTTCAACGACACCTTTTTCCACTTGTTCACGAACATAGTGCTATCTTAGCTCAATATAAAGAGTGCGACGGCTGTACGTGGGATTCGTAGCCATCACCTGTGCTGTCTGATTGTCGATTCCAATGCGTAACTTCACATTGCATTGCGGGGGTATTTCCTGCAGAATATTACTCTCAGTAACTGCTTCCACCGTCGCCTCACACGATGCCACATACTCGGCCTCTGCCGTAGATAAAGCAACGATTGACTGTCGTCTCAACATCCATGAGATTGCTCCACCAGTAAGTAAGAAAACAAAGCCTGTAGTGCTCTTTTGTTTCTCTGGATCGTTCGCCCAGTCGCTATCGCAATAACCATCCAGAACAACATCCTGTGTCGCACACTTCTGTCTTTCGTAGGTAATGTAGTAGTCCACCGTTCCTGCTAGGTAGCGAAATACTCGCTTGACAGTTCCAATATGCTTGGTAGACGGCTTAGCCACAAAAAGACTCAACTGTTCTAATGCGAATGCCAGATCTGGCCGTGTGCTCGTTGCTAGATACAGCAGCATTATAATCGCCTCACGATACGGGAAAGTATCAAAATCTTCATCCGTATCCAGTGGTACAAGACGAGCGTTCACTTCCATCGGATTGCTCACTGCATGTGCATTTTCATAGCCGAATGTCTCGAGAATTTCATGCGCATACTTGGACTGACGAATCGTAATCCATTCCGTGGTCTGCTCTACTTCAGCTCCTAAGTACTGAGTCAGTAGTCCCTGATCCTTGATGCCGTATGCCGCATCCAGATCTTCAAACAACTTCACTTTGAACTGCTCATCCTTGGTCGCAACTAAAATGCCATTCACGTAGATCAACACATACGCAATTGTGTCACCTTCGACATGATAGTATAGACAAGGTTCTGCTAATGTCCGTTGAAAGCCACGATCCAACATCCACTGATTAAGCTCAGTGTTCCACTCTCGACCAGCTTGTCTTAATCCGTACAACGCCTTCAACACGATGTACACGTGTCAGTTCACTCTGCACGGGAACCCCTCAATTGACTTCACATACTGCGGAATGCTTA
Organism: Phytophthora podocarpi; assembly: GCA_001314375.1. Classification (NCBI taxonomy): domain Eukaryota; phylum Oomycota; class Peronosporomycetes; order Peronosporales; family Peronosporaceae; genus Phytophthora; species Phytophthora podocarpi. The sequence goes on along the minus strand of LGSN01000901.1, from coordinate 5,133 downwards.
ACTTCGCATTCAAGTAAGCCGTGTTGATATCCCCGCCATGCACTTTGAGATCCAATGTCGCTGCTGAAGCGAGCAACAGTCGGCATGATGACATCCGAGCTACAGGAGCAAACGTTTCACAAAAGTCAATGCCACTTCGCTGATTCTTTCAATCCTAGCTTTGAACCTGATCACATACTCTTGGTTATCCGATTTCAGTGCATACACCCACATGGTGTTTATTGCTTGCGCTTCATCTGGAATCTCATCGCCAGCTATTTCTTGAAGAACGCCCTTATTGGTTAGAGCTGCCATCTCCTCCATCTAAGCAGTTCGCCAGAGATCTGCATACTGCGATCGCATCGCCTCCCTATGATTCTCCGACATCTTCAGGTTGTTTGCCTGAAGGGTTTGTCATTCTTGTCGAGAACCCGAGCCGTGGTCTGTACTGCATTCGTGGCCAATAGCCAGGACGACGACGCTCGTGTGCTTCCCGAAGTCGAGTGTGAGTCCGTTTGGTTCTTGCTTGTCCGTACTGCGCTCAACACGCTGCTCTTCCGATGGCGTCTCTTCGCGATGAATTCGTTTCCCGGTTTACCTTGGTGTAACCAGATCATTTTGGTCGATCACTGTGGGTTCAACTGTAACGGGGTTACACGTACAAGTGGCTACATCACTTGTAACCTAACAGAAGTGGCTTCTGTTAGAAGTTAGCTACCTTCTTCCNAGTTCTCAATTTCACCTAAAGTGTTAATTATTATCTTTAATCTAGCTTTAATTATACTTGTGAGACGCAAGTATAATAAAGTTAAGTCTACGAAACCTACGCTTCCTCATACACGTGCGCACACGTGTAAGCTTAAGTATTGGGCTAAGTAGGCACATTACAATAACAGCTGGCTCCGTCAAATCACCACAATCACTTTCACCAGAACCGAAAACGCTTGCCACTGTAATGGCCTCCTCATCATTGATGACATCCTCCCATACATCTATGTCATCCAAAGTAGCAGGTACTTCCTCCGTTTCGGATCCACAAACCCCAGCAACCGATTCAGTACCATCGCACGTATCACACGCAGCTTCATTTTGTACTGAGGCTACACACTGGTATAACTGCAACGTAGATGCAGGAGACTCGTTGAACCCCAAGTCCTTCGATTCTTCGTGTACACTTGGTACAGTAAGTGATTCGCCACTCACCTCCGTGTTCACTTCTGCATCGTTGTTTGCTGACGTCACCGATGACACCTCCCTCGACGCCAGAGCCGAGTCTCTACCGATTGTCAGCACTGTTGACGCCTTCCTTGGCATCAATGCTGATTTTCCACCTATGATTTCTTGAACGGCTTCCGTTTTATCAGTACCATGAACATGAGCAGGTCCTTCAGCAACATCATCGCTCTCGAGATCAATGGTCGTCGCCATGTTCTCGTCTCGAACATCAGTCGCCTCACCTCAAGCACTAGCATCCGTAATGTCCGTCAGCAACTGAGTGTCCTCCAAGGTAGATGATAGCATGTCCACGTCGCTGGATTCGCTTTCGTTGTCGGTCTCCACCGCACTGGCTTGATCAAAATGCAGTGAATTCTTATCTGCGTCATCCACCGATGCTGAGTGTCGGTCACGATAGACCACATCTTCTGCCACACGCAAGTCAGCAACGAACTTGGCCGTCCATTCGTCCGGAAAGTACACTTTGCGCCCAACCACATCTTCTGCGTAGCCTAGGACAAATCCAAACTTTGCATTGTCGTGATGCTTACGTCGCCCCGGAGTCACTGGGACGTGCACATATGCCAACGCGCAAAACTTGCGGATATGATGAATGTCGGGTTGAATACCAACCAACTTCTCGTACAAAATAGACTGCGTGCCCTTGTTCTACACTCGATCCTTGACATAGACAGCATTCCGGAGTGCGTCTGGCCACAGAGAGCGAGGAAATCCGGCATCATTGCCTTCGTCATCTCAACTAAGGACTGGTGAATATATTCACTCAGGTTCAGCTGTGAGCTCTTCGATCCAACCTTGACATATTCAATGCCCTTCGCCTCATATCAACTCTCCATTGCTCCGTTGACAAACTCTCCGCCCTTGTCCGTCAAATCTTTCTTCATTTTGTATTTGACAGTAGTTCCTTGATGACGACCAGCCTGTCGTTCCGCCCACAACACGTAAGCCTTCAGGTGCTGGTTCACTACATCGCTTGACTTGCTTGTGAGCAAGTGCAGTGTCACAAAGTGAGAGAATCCGTCCATAATTACGAGTACGGCTTCGTATCTGGTCCCATTTCCAGTACTGGGAATGAGTAAGTCAGTATACACCACATGATTTAGTGCCAGCGTCGCACGATCAAGTTTCTTCCAGTGAGACTTGCGCTTCTGTTTACCAATGGGACAGGCATCGCAAACGTCATGTTGACGTTGCGTCATCTTCATCCCGCGCACCATCTCCTTGTCCACCATCGTCTTCAAATACTGAGGGCAGATGTGTCCAATCCGCTCATGCCAGAGCGTCAACGTTGCGACTCCTTCAGCCGCTGTGTAGTTGCATAATGCTCTGCTTAGTGGCGTAACGACTCCACCGTTAAATGGATGCGTCACGTGAAATCCCCACGTGGCCTCCTGCGGCGTTGCCACAACCACAGTCACTCCTTCCATTATCAACCGGAAATTCAATGTTGCCGCTTCGAGTTCAAACTCGAATCATTGTTCTCGAGCAAGTCCAGGTGAGAGTAGTCCATACTCAGCTCCAGGGACATAGAAAACATCGTCCAGGTAAACGACGGTTTGTTCGTAATCCACTTCAGTCGCTAGTGCCACAGTTCCGACACCTGCAATCCGTGAAGCTAGACTGGGGGTCACTCCGTGCACACTTCAGGATTCAGCCGTGACTTCCGTGAACGACACGTAGTACTCACGCATTCCCGTCACGTGTGTGTTCGACGCAGCGTCGAAGTAGCACCACCCGCCACTAGTATTCACAACATCTTTTTGCTCTTCATGAACAACATGTACATTTTCCACAACATCATCTTGCTCGGCAAGCACAACGTTCGCATGCTCAGCATGCTCACCACCTTCTTGACGGTCACCACCAGTCTCTGCTTCAATACCAGCATCAACTAGTTGAGTGTCCAGTGCATCGCCAACACTGTTGCTTCGATGAATGGTGCAATTTCCCCGCGGTTTCCGCTTCGAGTCCGTGTCTTCAGCACCGCTCTGCTTCTTCGTATTTTCCTTATCCGGACAATCAGCCTTGAGATGAACTTTACTACCACAGACATAGCACTACCGGGCGTTGCGAGGTCCCTTCGACTTGCTTTTCTGCTGATCATAGCTTTTGCCTTTGTCTCCACCCGTGTTGCCTCCACTACCTGTATTTCCTCCGCTCTGTTGACCTCCGCGCTGACCACCACCGCGTTTGCCTCGGAGTTCTCGTTGCCTCGCAGCAGCAGCACGAATCCGTCACGGACCTTGGTTGGAGTGTACACGCTCATATCCGCACCATTGCGGATAGACGACCTGAGACTCGCGAACTCAGCTTGCTCCGGCAAACTCATTAACAGCATTTCCACCATATCGACATCGTCGACCGCGTACTGCAAGCTCGCCAGCTCCGTTCGAGTATTAAACATCTTGAAAATTCAAGTTCACATCTGCACCCGGAGAAAGCTTCATACTCCAAAGTGAGGACACCATACGACGAATCGTGTGAACCTTGACTGCCTTGTTGAGCTTGTTCTCGAACAACTCCGTCACGGCCTCCCACATCTCTGACCCAGTCGTATTGTCCCGAACCTGGTGCAAGATGTCTGGCGGTACCGATGTACCAATCATGCGCATGGTCTTGATCTGCTTCTTGTCAAACTCCTCCTCCTTTGTTGCGTCGGACAGCATGGCCTTCGTCAGCGTCCCGATAACAATGTCCTCGAGTCCGTTCTCCTTGAATACAGTTCCCATGGCCCACTTGTACGTCTGCCAATCCTTCCCATCCCAGTTCTTGGGAATGCCTTCGCTGGTGTACTTCAGCGGTTTTGCCATCTTGAATCGTTCCGAGTGAACTTGGAAGAGATCCGTAGTCTGGGCTCAGAACCCTGTTGTGATTCACTCTCGATCCGTATGGTCAGAAGGCCTGTGCACCAATGGGGAAAATGAAGACTGAATAAAATAACTGTGTCAGTATCTCAACCGGAGCTCCTACCTACACTCACGGGTTCATCCTGTGTCCCACGTAATGATCTGATCCCTTAATCTTCTTCCAGCTTCTCCACGCTCACGGTCTCAGCACTGTTGAGCCAGGTCTCAGATATGCATTCTTACAGAGCCAAACTAACCTTCTTGTCAGCTATCGATTTCACCTTCCCAAAGATGTATTGCTCTTCATCGAACTCAAATTCTGCATCCTTAATAGGTCACACTAGTTCTGCTAGTGTGACCAAACTCGCCTACCTTTTTTGCAACTCGAGCTCGCGGTTTCTCCATAACACTAGCGTATTTATATCTTGCAGGGGATCAGAATACCCAGCCAAGCATGAATTCAACTATATATGGACGCCACGGCATCTAATAAAACGTATTAATAGTACAAAAATAGGAGAATAAACGTCTATTAATAATTGTGCTCCGTTTATATATAGCACATCGGTCTTATTAGCGCTCTAAATCGATCGATTAGCAAATAAATACTACTACAGTTATGCCAGCCGATTTATTAACGACGCAAGCTGGCCAGCAAAGAGGAGGTGCGGTATTTTGTACTTTGGGTGATTTTCTGGGGAAAAACAGTATCCCGTACCAAATTCGTCAGAACTGCCAGGAACAGTCAACATTTTGTCCAAGTTCCGCTTGAAAATAACATTGATTTAATATAGTTATAACAATTGTCTACACGAAGTTCTGGCGGTAGTTGTCCTTCGACATTGCTGCAAGATGTGAGCCGCGATTACTACTTTCGCTCGTCGGGGCTGTTTCGGCGGCAGCAGCAGCCTTTCGCTGTGCGTCCATAGCAGCCATCGCCACCTTCGTCTGTTTAGCCGACTTAACTACCGCCATGTAGACGGAAGTCACAGACAAAAGGCAAGCCACTACTGCGAGAGCAATCGTGGCCTCCATCGGAGGACCGTACGTCCTGCTCATCAGACCAGTTTCA
>LGSN01000900.1:0-16084 GCA_001314375.1 Phytophthora podocarpi | reverse complement strand
AAGGCATTCGCACCGAAGACATGACGGAGGAGACGGCCACAGGCCACGGCTGGCTTGCGGCTACGGCGTGTTTTGCAGTTGGCATAGCCCTCATTTACATCATCGACATCATCGTGCACAAGATTTCGCCAGAACACGAGATGACGGAGATCGAAAACCTACAAGGTGTCCGCGAATCCATGCGCCAGTTTGAAAGCAGCAAAATAGCTAACAAGACCTCGACACCGTGTTTGGAGGCTGGGCCATCTACATGTGTTGAGCCAACCACCCAGTACATCAAGATGGATGAAAACGCCAAGCGTGCGTTGCAACGCATGGGTGTGCTAAGCGCTCTTGCCATTGGCATCCACAATCTGCCGGAGGGCATCGCCACCTACGTCGGAGCTATCCAGAACTCCTCGGTTGGATTCTCTCTTGCTGTTGGTATCGGTCTGCACAACATTCCCGAAGGCATTGCTGTTGCTGCCCCCATTTACTTCGCCACCGGCTCCCGCTGGCGAGGAATCATGTGGTGCGCAATTTCTGCTGGCGCTGAGCCGCTCGGCGGACTCATCGCGTGGTTGGCGATTGGTGACGGCATGGACCCTGTCTCGGAGGGTGTTCTTTTCGGAATCGTGTGTGGCATCATGGTGTGTATCTGCGTGAAGGAGCTGATCCCTACGTCGTACAAATTCGCCAAGGACAAGACGCATATCGTTGCTGTGGGTATGTTTGCCGGTATGTTCATCATGGTGTCCAGCCTCACGCTCTTCGGCTACGCTGGAGTGTAAGGAGAATTCATTTATTACCCAACAAGTCGAGCGTTAGTACGAAGTACATCGTATTAGCCTGCGTCGATACCTGCGTCGATGCCTGAGTGAGTCTGACGCCTTGAACTCGGATTTTACGCTTCAATATATCCGTCCGTTAAGCTATCGTAAAGGAGACGTACTATCCGTTTGTTTAAGCAGACTTGATCCTGGCAACGTTCGTTTCGTGGAGACGTGATAGGATAGCAACACCGTACAACGAAGTTGTCGTGTATAGCGTACCTTTGAGAAGCACGGATTGTCGTCCACAATCTAAAAATATCGTAAATACGACTAACGTTAGCACTCTCTTAGTGTCCTTCATCGTCACATGATCCGTGTCGACTTAGCGCAGGCCATGCAGGTTGAGAACGAAAAATATTTTTTTGGGTTTGCCATTCATTTTTTTTTTTTCAAATGGTATCCAGCTGTATGTTCCAGAAAGCTCCCGCACCACCTTCGCCGTTTAAAAACTTGACTACCGGTATGTGGAGATCTCCGCGAGAAATTACAGTAAACATAAGTTCCCGAGCGTCACCATAGTTTGCTTTAATCGCATCAACCTGCCGTTTTCGACAGCCCCCTGGAAGAGATTTGCCACAGTTCTCTTTATTTACTACTTTCGAAGTACATAACACCTTGACAATATCTTGTCGTCTGGAATCGAGAGCAAGATTCAACGCCTCCACAAAGTCAAAAGTCGTATAGGGAGATAAGACACTTGACTGCCTCCAAGTGCCAGCAACTGCCTTGGACAGCGCTCGTTCATATCCCCTGACAAGATCGTACTCGCTAGTTGCCCACCAAGCAACGACCGAGTACGTCAGGATGGCCATTTTCAGCTGCCACTTCGATGTCACCAAAAGCTCGCCCACATGGCCATGCAGGAGTTTATAGGGATCTGTGGATACCATGGCCGAGCACTCGAACGCACACATGACTGAAATGGTCCTTATCCAAGAAGGTCACCATAGCCAGGTGACCAGCACCTGAGAACGCTTCAGCAAGCGAATCCGACGATGGGGTATCCCTCGATAGAAAGCAGGTACTCCACCACCGCACCCATTGTAGTACATCCTTATGATCCGGCTCCTAGCTTTTCTGATGCAAGTTCGGACTAAAGTGTATCATCTAGTACATCTTATTACGAATTATGAAATGTGAGGCTAGAGGTTGTCCACCAGCACCGACGCCCTGGAAGCTCGAGTCTCGCTACATAGTGTGTGGCTATCCTATCTATTACCTACGCTTGGCAGCCTAGGTCGTGAGGTACTGGTCCAAGGACTCGCCCGAGATGTCCTCGATCTGCTTGATGACGCGATGGCACGTCTTCTCCACCTCGTCGTTCGTGTCCTCCATGAGCTCCGCCAGGAACGGAATGCTCTCGGGCAGCATGGCCAGGAACTCGTCACCGATCACCTGGTAACACTTCTCCACAGTCACCAGCGCCGCAAGACGCACGGCAGCACAGTCTCCACGCGACTTCATCAGCACAGCGTAGTGCAGCGGCTTCCACAGCAGGTCGCTCTTGGCGGCCCACGCCAGGTTCGCCAGGCACGGCGCCACGGTCTCCAGCACGAACTCGCGCATCAATCCGTCGTACTGCAGCACGTCTAGCACATCCACCAGCGGCGTCAGCACAACGTCGAAGCGGTCCTTCTCAATGAATCCATCGTTGTCATGCACGAAGCAGCCATCCAGGGCGCGCACCACCGTGGTCAGCAGCAGCGTGTTGCGCTCGCGCTCGGCCTTCACATCAGCCGCTGTAGACGAAGCACCCAGCTTCGCCTTCTTTGCTGGAGGCTCGTTATCACTAGCGAAGAAGTCGTCGTCATCGTCACTTTCGCTGTCCTCTGATGACCGCGGCGGCTTCTGCAGCAAAACCTTTCGGCTCTCGCGAAGCGCGGACGTCAGGAACTCCAGCACGTGTGCGTAGTACGGAACGAAGATGCCACGCAGGCGCTCCGAAAGCTTGACAACCAGCTTGAAGAACGAAATCCGACGCGAGATGTCGCCACTCTTACCAGACGATCCGACGCGCGTCTGCGCCCACTCCGCCAACTTCAGGAACAGCGGCTTCAGCTGCTTCTCGCTTAACTTCAGGATAAACTGCACGAGGCACTCCAGCACCTCTTCCTCGACATCATCCAGGTCCTGCAGCTTCGACGCGTGCACACGACGAGCATCCAGGGCCGTAACGAAAAAGCGTGCAAATGAAGGCAGGTGCTTTCGAATTGCGGACGAATCCAAGTCGTTGACGACGGTTCCCACAACCGAGAATAACCGAGTCACACTCGTGTCGCTCTCCAGCGTCAGCACGTGCTCATATGCACTGAACAGGGTCGGAAGAAGCTGCCGCAACTCGACGTGATTGCTCAGATTCAAGAAACAGCAATCGACGGACATCAGCACTTCTGCGTTCGTCGGTGCAGAAGAAAGCAGTGCCGGTGTCAAAAGAGCTCGAATGACAGCAGGCAGGTACGGCCCCAGGAACTGAGGAATCTTGTCTGTAAACACCTCCAAGGCTGCCAGCAGGCACTGCAACACGGCCTTCGTACCACTTATTCCATTGCTTGACGAGCAGTACTCAATTCCACTCAACAGCCGGGGGAAGAATTTCGGCAAGAGCGGGAAAACAAGCGGGCCCACTGCGCGGCAAATTGAAGACAGGCACACAAAAGCACAGCCAAACAAGTGCAGCGTCATGGGAGAGAAGTTGACGACGTCCTGATCCACATACTTCACGATAGTCGGTAGAATCTGTTGGAAACGCTTCGTGTGATTCGCAGCGAAGTTGCGGGCCAAAATGTCAACGCTGAGTAGTGCGGTCTGAATATTTACGCTGTTCTCAGAGCCTTCGGGGTTCTGAAGGATAGCGTCCAACTCGTCCAACATGTCGATAAACAACAAAGCCTCGCCTGAAGAGAGTGAATCGCGCTCCTCCTGTAGACGCTCGTTGAAAAGCTGCATCGCCTTCTTGCGCACCAGGCTGTTGTCGTGGTGCAGTAGCTCACTGATGACCGCGACGAAACCAGGTGTAGACAGAAGCTGCTGAAGAGCACCAAGGATGTCCATTGACTCCGTCGCCAGCGCTGTCCAGAAGCCGCTTTCATCGTCGTGCAAAGTCTGTTCCCGAGCAACCCGACGGAAGTATAGCAAATCAAGTTGCGCCAGCATCAGGTAATTGTGCTGCAATACGTCATCCTCAGCATCATCGGCGTCCATCTGGTCACGTTCACTTTCATAGCCCAAGATCTTGTGGTGCAACTCGCGAGCACGCAGGTGTGCAGCAACAAACTTGACGAGGATTGAGTTTAATTGACGAGAGAGCGCGTTCGACTTGACAAACCGTTCGTCCAGTACAAAGCGTTCATACTTCACACCGTCATCATCTTCGTCCTCATCAATATCGTCCGTATCCGTATCCGCCTCCTCCACCACGTGAGGCAGCAAATCGCGCGCCATACGGAGAACCATCACCAGAGATGACACTTGTTCAGGGCACTCAAAATTAAAGCACAAGTTGTGTGCAAACTGGATACGCTCGCGCTGGATGTCCATATCCTTCGCAACAGCTGCGTGCTGCAACAGGGCCACAGCACAGTACGGCAGTAGTTCACTTCCGAGAGATCCCACCACAACTGCAAACAGAAATTCACGCTTGCTCTTAGGAATCTGGTTAAACGCATCCACAAACAGACCAATGAATCGCTGCGGTGTGATCAACGCCCCTGATTCTTGGTTCTTAGCTGCCACAATGTGCGGAACCACAGCCTTGATAATCGTCTCAAGCACGTGGAAAGAATATTCATCCTCGTGACGAATTGAGCCAGAACTGACGAAGCTCAGGATCTTGTCCAGCGACGCAAGCACACTAGCCGGGTGCAAATTCACCAGCGAGCTAATGAACAGTAGACCCTCGTTGCGCGTTTGAGGGGATGAAGTGCGACCCAGACACGTAAGCGTGTGCTTAACGAGGAGCTCGGGCTTCACACTCGTCGTCGCGTGTTTCGTACCCTTTGCCGAGCGTCCATTAACTTGCTTGGACGACGAGGATCTGACCTCGCAGACTCGACGCAAGCAGCTAAACAGTACTTGCAAAATGTACTCCGAGACAACACTTTCGTGCTTCGGGTCGCAGAACAGAGCTAGCACGTCACACAGAGTCGTAAGAAGCTTGCTAATGTCAGCATCTGCCTCCTCGTAGCTCGAAGCACTGTCGACCTTGATAGCCAGAACCTCAAGAATGCAATTCAATTCAGAGAACTCCACCTTTGAAGCAAGCTGTTCCTCCAGCAACCGCACAAAAATACCGTAGCTGATAGGTAAAGTGTTCAAGCACTGAATCAGCTTCGAAGCAACAGCTTCCTCTGCTACCATCAGCAAACGAAGCAGCTTGTCGACGAGTACGTGGCGAGATACATCATCAAGAGCCCTGTAAAGCTTGGCCGACAGATTTGCTGCCACAAAGATCTGCAGTTTTTGCAGGTGCGAAACACTGTCCTTCTCAGAACGCAAAACAGCCAACAAGGCGTCCAGGAACTCCTTAGGAACTACACTCCTTCCTTGTTTCGTCGTCGTAACAACAACGTCCGAGTCCAAGTAGTGCCCGAGGAATCCCGTCAGCAACTTCGTGGTAGAACCGCCAGCACCAGATGCCGAAGGCCCAGTGAGAGCCTGCTGGAAAAAGTCCACAGATTGCAGCCAAAACGAAGTTTCTTTCACAGGTGCCAGCAGCTCGAGAAGTTTCACAGCAATGCACATTTCATCACTGCTTGCAGAGGACACGAAGTTCATCAGTAGTTGGTGGAACGACGAGCTTTCCTCCTGAGCACTGTACGTGCCACAAAGTGCAACCACCGAAGTAGCGTCCATCAGCATGTCCTGCTTTGCGATGAGGAAGAAAGTAGACGCCTTCTGAAGTACTTTCAGGTCTGCCGACTTCGAAGAGCGCACAGCGTCACCGCATGATTCGACCCAGCGGTCCAGGCAGGCAACCGCAGATTGACGCACCACCTTGCTAAGGTCCGAGAGCGCCATAGTGACAACAGGAACGACGTGGACTAGCTGTCGCAGCTCCTCATCCGACTCGGTATATGAGAAACCCTCCAGCACCGCAGAAATAATATCCAGCGAGCGCGTTTTAGCCAAGACTTTTAAAACGTCATTTGCGGGAGCAGGCTTCGTGACGATGCGGGCCATCGTCGGCAATAGCTGATCCGCCAAGTCCGCATGAAACAACTCCAGCAAGGCCTCTTGAATACGAATAAATACGGGCGTCGGAGACTGCAGCAAAGTAGCCACGCAACCATCAAAATCATCATGAGAAACAGCAAACACGTTGTAAGCGACCTCAGCCAACTTCGAAGCAACGCGCACAGCCTGTGTAATTTCCTCTTCTGACGCGCCATCTTCGCACAGCGATACGAATTCCTTCTTGAGAATAAACCGGAAGGATTGATCCAGCGAAAACAGGTGCTCATTTGCCTTTTTCGACTTTGACTTCTTCGACGCTAGCTGGGTACGGGCAACAGACAGAACCTCAATTAGAAAACCCGTAAGAGGATTCTCGTTAAATTCCGACGTCTGAGACCAGCGCAGGCAGTACGGAAGCAATCCTGGAACATCAGCTGAAAGAGCATGTCCAAAGTTTTCGGCCACATCGGTGGCAGTCTTGCCATTTTTCATCGATGCCTTAGAAGCACTTACACCAAAAGGGTGATCAAGCGTGCAGATCCGTGTCCACACCATATCCACCGAAACAACGGTCTTCTTGTCAATGAGCGAAACGAACAAGGTCAGCAATTTCTCGTCAGTGTCCGATGACGCAACCGTCTTGCGGAAGTTCTTCAGCACGAAATCAGCAACAGCCTCAACCATGGAAATCTCTCCACGAGAAGTCCACTTACGTACTGCCTGCACGAGCGCATCAAGCATCTTCTTCTTGGAGATCAAGCTTAGCATTAGGTCACCGAGAGAACTGGACACCATAAACTTTGCAATGCGCTTGCTATCGTCCAGCAGCCGACGCTGAAGCACATCACCGCTTGTAAGTACCTGGTCCTTGTCCGTTATCGATACTTCTGCGTTCGCGTCGTTCATCTTTGCTAGCGATACCAAAGCCTGGTACCGGATGTGCTCAGTCGGGTGATCCAGCGCGAGGGCCAGCGATGTGTTCGCGTCCGTGTTGGATGGCACAAAGTGCGCCGAGTTGGCCACGTTCTCAAACGTCTTCGTGAGGAATTTGTTCAGCTTCTTGTCGTCCTTCGACTTCTTACTTTGCTTCGACAGCAGACCACTGACAACGGCGTCCACCTGTGTCGCATTCTTCTTGCTGAGAGCAACCAGACCCTGTGAAATCGCCTGTACGCGCGCGCTGTCCATTGCAAAAGCCTGTTCTAGGGCCTGTTCCACCATCGTCTCAACCAGCTCGTCTGTGAACTCATCGACCACCGAAACACTCTCGATCAGCGTCGTCAGCAGGCGGAAGTGGTCGTCGTCTGTGGACTTCATGTGTTGCGTCAAAAAGATCGTCAGCAGCTGCACAAACTTGGCGGACTCGTAGTTCGAAGTAGCGTCACGTAAGAAATCCGCCGCGTTCTCCATGTGCACGAGGTGTTTGCCTGCGCTGCTCGACAACCGGAACGACGGCTGCGTCTGCGCCAGGAAAATCACACACAGCAGTGCGTTCATCTGCGCGCCCGACTGCGCGTACTTGACCAGTGACTTGACCAGCGCGTCCACCACTTTGCCCGTCAGCGTCGCCTTGGACGCCAACTTGGTCACAATCATGTACGCCGAGGACTGCAACTCCGGGAAGTTGGTGCTCTTGAGCGCCGCAAGCAGCTGCGGGATCAGCCAGCGCAGCATCTGCTCCGTCACCTTGCCCTGCTCCAGAATCTGCAGCACCACGAGCGTGTAGAGTGACGTGAGCTTCGGGTTGCTTGCTCCGATCCTCGTGGCCGCCTTGAACACGAACTCGATGACCGACGACTCGTCGATCGCGCGCTGCACGAGCGCCGCACGCAGCAGCGGCGTGCCCTGGGTCTTGACCGCCAGCAGGAACTCCCAGCGCGTCTGGTGGATGTGCAGGATGCGCACCATGCGCACGAACCACGAGGACTCGTGGTAGGCCACGATGGCGGCCATGACGGCGTCCACGTTATAGCGGTGCACCTCGTAGCGGCGCACGAGGAACTCGAGCACCTTGTGGGCTGCTCCCAGCAAGAAGTAGGCGCTGAGCGCGTCCAGCACCTTGTGCAGCGCCGCGTTGAGCTCCGGCTCGTCCTGCTTGGAGCTCTGCGCGCGGTGGAAATGAATGCGCTGGCGGCTGAAGAGCTTGGCTACGCTCACGTCCGCGTCCAACGCCTCGAAGCGCGCGTCCAGCTGCTTAAGCTCCAGCAGCCCGTTCCACGCCAAGTTGTACACCGTCTCGTCGTCCAGCCGCGCCGCCTCGCGCTGGTCGTATAGGAACGTGTCGGTGCGGCGCTTGCTGCCGGCGCCAGCCTCGCGGAGCTGCTGCAGCTGACTGGCTAACGCGCTTGCCATGGCTCTTGGTTGTGTCTGTGTCTGTGTGCGCGCAAGTCAACCAACCAACCACCCAGGACGTGGGCTGTTTTGATACTGTCGTTTCGCAAAGAACTTGGTGAATGTATGCGCTGGTTATGACTGCCAATGACTGGCGAAGAGCGCAGGAGATCAATAAAGAGACCCAATTCGCTATAATTTGAGGAAGTGGCAGAAATAGGACATGTCAAATTTGGCAATATCTATTTTTGGATAGGGCTAGGGCGAACAGTTGAAGTACGTTGACTCGCGTTCTACTTCACTCTTGGAATCGTCGGCTATGAAGGTGCCGGCGACTCGCGGACGGCGTGTGATGGCGGCGGTGAGCAGGAAGCTCGCGACGAGGGCGATGGGGTCGGCTGCGACGGCATCCGTGACGTACCCTAGCTTCGTGAAGATCGTGGAGGTCGGGCCGCGCGACGGGCTGCAGAACGAGAAGACCCTCGTGTCGACGGAGGACAAGGTGAAGCTCGTCAATCTGCTGTCCGAGACGGGGCTGTCAGCCATTGAATCCACGTCCTTCGTGTCCCCCAAGTGGGTCCCGCAGGTGAGAGGAACCGTTTTGCATTGATAACGGGGGTGAATTAGTGGTGACAAAGGCGTTGGTTGGTTGGTTGGTTTGCATTTGGCGGACTGCAGATGGCCGATAATGCCGACGTTCTGAAGGGGATTGCTCGTAAAGAAGGCGTGTCGTACCCTGTTCTCACGCCGAATATCAAGGTACGTTGCCCCAGCTACTTGTGATGTGTGCTTGGCTACTGGTTTTGCTGGATTGAGTGTTGACGGGCATGTGCAGGGTTTTGACAGTGCTGTCGAGGCTGGAGCGAAGGAAGTGGCTATCTTTGGTGCAGCGTCTGAGGCTTTCAGCCAGAAGAACATCAACTGTTCTATTGAGGAGAGCTTGGAGCGCTTCCGTCCGGTTTGCGAGAAGGCAGGTGGTCTCGGGATCCGTGTTCGTGGGTAAGTGAATTTTTTGTACCTGTACGAGTAGGGTCTGCTTCGATTGCATTAACCTGCTCTGGAATTGCAGGTATGTATCGTGCGTACTGGGATGTCCGTACCAAGGTCCTGTCGAACCTTCTGCGGTTGCTGCTGTTGCTTTGAAGATGCTCGAAATGGGCTGCTACGAAGTGTCTCTGGGCGATACAATCGGTGTTGGCAACCCAAGTAAGGTTCCAGAGATCGCTTGTAAACCTTACTTGACAACTAACCGCGGGTTATTGTTACTCTTGCCCAGCATCTACCCTAGCGATGCTGCAAGCCACCAAGCAGGTCATTCCTGTTGAGCGTCTTGCCGTGCACTTCCACGATACGTACGGGCAAGCTCTGTCCAACATCCTCATTGCGCTGCAGGTACGGCAAAAACGTTTATACATCTACACCCCTTCTTTTAGCTCTCCGGTTAATCTCACACACAAAATATTATCGTCTGCAGGAGGGCATTGCTGTGGTGGACAGCTCTGTCGCCGGTCTCGGCGGCTGTCCATACGCCAGCGGAGCTTCTGGAAATGTGGCGACGGAGGACGTTCTGTATATGGTGCACGGTCTCGGCATCCAAACTGGGGTGGACCTCCACAAAGTGATGGCTGCTGGCGAATTCATCACGAACCTGCTAGGTCATTCGACCCACTCCAAGGTCGCGCTCGCCTTGGGGCCAAAGAAGACCAGTCGTCTCTGAGCAAATCGTGTTCGTGCCGTGCTCAGCTTGGCATGCTGACGTACATCACCAAGCGGTAATCGCTCCGCATCTTTTTCATCCAATAAGAACCAGTTAAATCAGTGTTTCTACCAATCGAATCATCTCAGCTCAATTTTCTCTCGCTATTTTCAATCAGGTGCATTGACGCTCGTGCTGTACTCTCTTGCTCTACATTAGACAACCAGAGTCCTCGGCATGGGCAGCTCCAACTCCAAGAACAAGCAGCACTCGTCCTCGATCGCCGGTTCTGACAGTGGCGCTGGAGTGAGCGGCGTCCGTGCGCAGATCACGTCCAAGGACAAGGCCATCCTTGACCTCAAGAACGCTCGCGACCGACTCAAAAAGTACCAGGCGCGACTGGACATCGAAGCGAACCAGCTGCACGACAGTGCCAAGAGGCTGCTGCAGGCTGGCAAGAGGGTGCGACGATTGCTGCTGGCTGACGGAGAGTTGGTGGACTGACGACGGACTTTGCTGGTGTGCTGGTGACACTTTTTGCTACTTGTAGGACCGCGCGAAGCTTGCGTTGAAGTTGAAGAAGTTCAAGGAGCAGCAAATGCAGCAGGCTGACGAGCACCTGATTCAAGTGCTGGGTATGCTGGACACGGTGGAGTGGGAGACGCAACAACTGCAGGTGTTTGAGGGACTGAAGGCTGGCAACTCTATCTTGAACGCCATCCACAAGGTACGTGCATGAAGAGTCGACATGGAGTTGATGTGTCGAGTACATGCATGTTGGGAGTGTGCGTGTGATGACAATTATTGCTTGGGTCTTGGTGCAGGAAATGACGGTCGAGGCAGTGGAGGAGCTGCTGCTGGAGACGGAAGAAGCGCAGGCGACAGCAAATGTACGGCGCATTGATCATTGCAGCATTACTGTCAACTATCATAATGTGTTGGTGCTCGGTCTCATGCATCGTGTATGCACGTCTCAATGCGTATCCTCTTGCAACAGGAAATCAGCAGGATCATCGGTGGCAGCTTGACCGTTGAGGACGAAGACGCCGTGCTCAGCGAGCTCGCCGAGATAGAGAAGCTGGAGGGGGACGCACTCGCAGTAGCGATGCCCGAGGCTCCTACCACTGCGCTTGGGACAGGTGCGGCTGAAGCTGTTGTCTTTCAATTCGCCACGCTGACTGAGTGCTAACTTTTGCACCTTGCATTGATCGCTTTTCGCGCAGCGGACATTACGGTGGACGTCACCGCAGCAACACCAGCAGAAGAAAGCACAAAAACCAAGACTCGCGCCGTCAAGAACAAGAAGGAGGCCGTAGCAATTTTAGGGTGACGCATTGGCGTGACAATCGTGATTTTGTAGTCGAGTGAGCCATATCAGAGGATACCGCTACCGCCTGCTGCTGGTACATGTGCATGGATATACCGACTGTTGGTATTAATACATGTACTGTACAGGTCAACATCGTAAATTTTTTCTTATCAGCACTTGATGTGCGACATGCATTAATACACCAATTAGTGTGGCACGGCATACTCTTACCAAGTCAAGTGCACATCAAACAGCTGATCTGTTGGTAACACACACCAGATTGTCCTATCAGCGGTGTTTCCCATTCTGACACAGTCCTTGACCACCAAAGGTAATCTGGCCGCAAGCTTACGTACAGCTCTGCCAGATCCTCCTCTCTAGCGTGGGACTCACTTCTCCGCCGCCAGTGCATTACCGTTCTTCCCGATTAATCATCGGGGTGATAGGACACTTGCAACCCAACGGACGGATCTTTTGGCTGCTCGGCTCAACAAATGTTGGCCACGACTCCGACGGTCATCATGGCCGCCACGCACGAGTGCGAGTTCTTCTCGCCGTGGTGCGACCCCGCGTCCTTCTATCTGTACCTGGCAATGTCGCTGGTGCTGATCTGCGCCGCCGGGATGATGGCCGGACTGACCATGGGACTGTTGTCGCTGGACATGCTCAACATGCGCATCCTCGAGATGGAAGGCTCGGACGAAGAGAAGAAGTACGCCAAGCAGGTGCTGCCGGTGCTAACCAAGCACCATTTCCTACTGGTGACACTGCTGATCGTGAACGCAAGCGCTAACGAAGCTCTGCCCATCTTCCTCAACAAGCTGGTGCCTGAAGCGGTGTCTATCTTGCTGTCCGTAACCTGCGTGCTGTTCTTCGGCGAGATCATCCCGTCCGCAGTCTTCACGGGGCCTAATCAACTGAGGATCGCTGCTATGCTGTGCCCCTTTGTGAGGGTGTTGATGGCCATCACGTGTCCGATCTCCTATCCGATCAGCCGAGTGCTCGACATGTGGCTCGGAGATGACCATGACCCGGCGCAGTACAAGCGCAAGGAAATCAAGGCGTTGGTGACGTTGCAGCGTGAGAATGACGCTGCTCGACGATCGTTTATTGACCACATGCGCCAATCGCAACAGCTTGAAGACACCCCAACGCACTCGCACACGGTTACGACGATGTCGGCAATTGGTGACAAGCAGCCACTGTTGACTCCGCACTCGCTATATGAAGACTCTGCGCAAGGCACCCGTCTGCATGTGGATGAAGTTACGATCATCCATGGTGCTCTGGACTTAGCGTCCAAGACTGTCACGGAGGTGATGATCCCCATGGAGGACGTGTACATGCTGGAGCTGGATACAGAGCTGTCTCCAAACATGCTGGCAAGCGTACTGGCCTCTGGGCACAGCCGTATTCCAGTATTTGAGAAGCACAAGTCCAACATCGTTGGCCTGCTGCTCGTAAAGAAGCTCATCGTGCTGGACCCAGATGACCGTCGCCCGATCAGGGACTTGATCCTACGGAAGCCTATTCTAGTGAGCCCCAAGGAATCGTGCTACTCCATCCTGAACGAGTTTCAAAAGGGTCGCTCACACATTGCACTGGTCACGGAGGATGTTGAACTTGTGTTGAGCTGTTGGCGCTCGGAGGAAGAAATCCCTGGCAGCGTCGTGTTCGCGGGTATTGTGACCATCGAAGATGTGATCGAGGAGCTCATCCAGGAAGAAATCGAGGACGAGAGCGACGTCTACGTGCATGACATCGTGGACTACTGGCAGGCTCGCTATCACAAGGTTGTCAAGGGCACGGGATCGGCTTTCGTAAAAAAGCGCCTTCGCCTTCTAGCAGACCGTGCTCGTCGTCGGGTAAAAAGCCGTCGCTCCAAACAAGCTGCTGAAGCTACAACTGCTAGCTCCATGAGGTCCGCAGGCTTACCTCAGCTGGATGCTCCTATAGAGATCAAGGTGGTTTCTGAGAAAACCCCGCTTCTGTAAAGAGCAGGGGCCTTTGGCCTGATGTAGGTCATTCACTGCAAAAAAGCTTGTTTGTAACGATTGTTGTGCCAACAAACTCCGAATTCTCAGCCCGAGTCATGATTCATAAAGCGAACCCGTTCCTTGGGTTGTGTCTGAGAAATTGATTGATTCATTGGTGATGCATGTACAGACCAAATTAATACTGGGAGGACAGCTTTAGCTGCTGAACGGCCTAACCAATTTTATTAGAGAGACCGGAAGATAAACGCTTAACAAAGGGTTCGCGAGCAGTGTAAAGCTTTTTGGCCTCCCCGGGTAGGTCGGAACAAACAAGGATTCCCAACAGGAAAGCAAACCTTTTGATTTTTTGTACATACGTCAAGTCATGCTAGAAAGGAATATCCACGTCGCCATCACCTTGCATCGATGTCTGCATGCTGCTATACAGCGGTTTGAACACATTTTCCATCAGTTAGACCACTGTTTTTTATTCTCCCCAAACACCAACTTGGCGAGGTCTAAATTATAGGGTTAGGTAGTAGGTCGACGAGGGAATTAAGGCATGGTACCCGATCGTTGATCAGTGCGAGCACGATGGTCAATGGCTTGCTGATCCATCTACATTACATTTTAACTTACATGCATGACCTCCACCTCACTAATTCTTAGCTAAACCAACGGAAGAAGGTTGGCTCTCGAGTGGCCAGCTCAATGGCGTCCGCGCGTACTGGCACATCGAGGGCCTCAAACGTGTTTTCACGACGCAGCATGATACGCTAGTGTCTATTGAATTATAGTTGATTTTGAGGCGGGGTTTCCTTGGTTGGCTTGACCTACTATATCATCTTTACAATTCTCGCGAACCGATTAATTGAATTAGCAAATGTCGCTTGAGTCCATAATATGTAAAGTTTATGTGCATCTTGTGACTGACAGAAGATCAAGTCCCCACGCCACCTCATAGGAAGTCGGGCCTCCAAGGATGACTACGAGCTTGCCCTGGTTCAGAACGAACCTCTGTTCTCGAGCGACCTTGAGGCCATGTGGTGCATGCTCCTACGTCCACACAGAATTCCGCTCAAGGAATTCACCAGACTTCGTGAGAAGGCGGAGAACAAAGCTGGCATTTACCCTGTGTGAGATTACCCCTGTGTAACGGGGCTAGAGGGACCGCTACGTAGGCTTTCACTATTGATTGAAGAAGCGTTGTCTCGGGTTTCACAGCCGAGACACGTGGGTTTAGAAGCAAAATTAACTCTGTTTAATATTAAGTTTGGTCGCGAAACCGAACTTATGCCCAGATTAGATGCCAGTCACCGGTCTGGGTGCTGCACGTTAACTGGTCAAATACCTAACCTAAATGGACATTCTGTCCAATCACAGAATGCCGCGTCACATCCCTCTTCAAGGAGATGTGACTCTATCTACATTTGTAACGGGGAACGCCCCGTTACCCCCCCCCCCCCCCCACTGGAGGTAGCAGTCACTTGTCTGCTTTATGAAAACATGCAAGAAAAGAAAGACAAGAGGAGACTACGAACTAGCTAGCTGGGACGCGCCATGTTTCTACACGACGAACCGAGAAAGCAAGTGTGCTGTTGAACACGATGAACAACTCGGCTTAGATCACAATCCTATTCGTCTGTATGCGAACACGGAGGTCTTTCCGATAGTATATCAACGGATTGGTTATTCTCAACAGAACAAATAGAACAGCTGCATTTTTCGAGTTCGCTAGATTCTTTTGCAAGAGTCGACATCACGCTATCAACAAATCCGGCTAGCTTGGTGCGTCCGTGCTCGGTTTCTGATATGGCTAGTACGTCAGGAGCATCTTTGATCACAGTAATGCGTGGATGTGAGGTGAGTCGCGTTGTTGAAATTCTACACGCCAGAAGTAGTCAATAATCTCGCCAAGTGGTTTGGCCTTACCACAAAGCACATTAGCAAAAAATCTCCTGTTGAAGTGGCGAGCCACGATATCTGCATTCTCGTTTAGGTATCGCTGCCTCTCGCGAGCACTCAAATGCCGAGCTTCATCTACAGATAGGGTTGGATTACACGCTCTAAAAGCCTGGCCAGATTGTGTCAGCTGCACTGAGGGTGAGAAAGAACGTAGGCCATCGCGATGACAACACTCGGTTTCCCTGCATGCTCATTAAGTCATCACGTATGTTAGCCCAATAAAGCCCACTTCCCCAAACACAGCGAAAAAATGGCTTCAACGAGTCTAGCATTTCCATAGCAGTGTTAATTTCATTCTTTAAACCTTCCGAGCTTCCTTCGCAATGCATCGTATTCATCGCGCTGATCTCATTGAAAAACGGACTAACTCGACGTACAAGGCCATCAATTTGGCGACGTTGTATCAGGTTCAAACAAAAGAACTTAAAGTTTGGGTGGATCACAAAGCGCCTATCGTGTCACTTCATGAGGTGGGCACAATATTCAGCCAGGTGGTAGTCGTCTGTCTTCTTTGTTGGCCAAAGGATTGATCCCGCCTTCGCCGTTTGGAAATAGCGTAGGAAAAACAAATTGCATTAGCTTTTTTGTAGTGTACTCGTTTGTTGGATCCTTGTGGCGGCACAGCTCACCGGTTGGGTAGACAGTATGGCCAGCCGCAGCATTAGCTGCGTCAATTATTTTCTCTACTTCGGTTTGAACATCGGATTGGTCTGCCTGCAACTCAAACGATTCTTCAATGTCAAGATCTAGATTGGTATGGTGCAAAGATGCGCTCGTATTGAAGTGTTGGCTGGTGGTTGTATTCAATACCGAGCGCTGGAGT
>LGSN01000899.1:0-16113 GCA_001314375.1 Phytophthora podocarpi | reverse complement strand
ATTATACAAGTTGGTCGATTGCTCGGCTGTTGGTTCAAAGAACCGCCCAGGGAAATTTTGAGTAGAACGCACAATATCACAAAGCGTCTCAGGTAAATCATGTTGAAGCCGTCCAAATTGGTTGAAGCTGTCCAAATTGGACAGCTTCAACCATTTTCAGAGCCAAGAATCTGACCACGTCAGATGACGATAAATGGGCTACTACAGTATCCATATCTTGATATATAGGCTAATTGTTAGATAATCTAGCTCGTCGCCAATGCTGTGCTGTAGCAACTTCGACATCGCTGGTCTTAGCCATTGACGTCACTACATGTAGCGCAGCTAGTGCAGTGGACGCAATCACTCCTTGGTTCCGGTTTGGTTGAACACGCATCGAGTTATATTCATGCTGACCCATCAACAGAACGAGGCTCTGTCGATGCCTCAGTTACACCGAAAGCAAAGAAAAGAAAGAGCACAGCGACTCGAGATTGCCTACGATGAATCTCCTCGACTATGTCGATGGTTACTTGTGCCAGCTTACCACTTCTTCTGGCAGCGCTTGACATTCTGGCCGTCATCCGACCAGCGGCATTCGTAACTCGGGTCGGCACAGCAAGTGCTGCCCGTCCAGTTCTGACCGTCACACTGGGACTCGTTGGTGATGCTGCACCACCCGCCCTTCTCCTGACCATTCTTGTGGTGGTGGTGCTTGTGGGGCCATTTCTTCTGGCACCGCTGCACGTTCTGGCCATCATCCGACCAGCGGCACTCGTAGTTCGAGTCGGCGCAGCAAGTGCTGCCCGTCCAGTTCTGTCCGTTGCATTGGGACTCGTTGGTGATGGTGCACGAGCCCTTGTCGTGGATGCGCAGGTGGATGGACGCCTGCTCGGCAGCATCCACGGCGGAGAAAGTGACGATCGCAGCGGCGGTGAGCGCGAAGATTTTCATCTTGACTGGGGGGGGGGATCTTGAGAGGTCGCGGCTTGACTTGACTTGAGGTCGACGGCGCAAATTGCAGAGTGAAAAGCGTGAGCAGCGGCGACTATCGGCTGTCCGCCGATGACCTGGGTTGCGATTGGGTTCAAGAGTATCTGAGTTTTAACGATCTCAGCTTTGGCGACAACATAAATTCAACTTGAAGTCTAAGCTGAAGGAAGCATGAAACCATACGTACCGCCAGTCACGAGTATTCCGGTGGACCACGGCAATACTCGTGTGTAACTGTACAACATTCCCTGGTAACGTCACGCTCTATAATAGTGTTGGTCATTGCTTTGCAAACACATCGAGTTATATTCATGCGCTGGTACTTAACAGAGCTACACCCCGCCAATGTCCCAGTTACAGCTACTTAAATCAAAGGAAGTGAAGAGAGTGACGCACAGCAAGTGGAGGCTGCTGCATCGAAGGCTGCAAGATCAAATGCCTCGTCAGCCACTGCGTCGTACTCAAGCATTGCGCTGGCGACGTTGGTGGTGGTGGTGGTGCTTCTTCGCCTTGGTGCAGCGGTAGTCCGATCCGTTGGGCTCGCAACTCTCGCCACTCGTGCAGTAGGGGTAGTACCACACATTGGTACCGTCATCCTGACCGCACAACTCACCCGCCGGAAGCGTCTCGGGCTTGCACTGAGCGTAGCTGTCCGAGTGGTAAATGCACCAACTGGTCAGGTTCAAGCAGCCAACGTCAAGGCTGGTGCAATCACCCCAGTCATCCACGTAGCTCGAGTACTCGATGTCGTCGGTGTAGCTGTAGTCGTCCGTGTAGCTGTAGTCGTCATCGCTGTAGCTGTCGTCCGAGTCGTAGGAGTCCGTGTAGCCTCCGTCGCCGATCTTCTGGCAGCGCTTGACGTTCTGGTGATCATCGGACCAGCGGCACTCGTAGCTTGGATCAGCGCAGCAAGTGCTGCCCGTCCAGTTCTGGCCGTCACACTGGGACTCGTTGGTGATCGTGCAGGACGCTTCCTTCTTGACACTCTTCTTCTTCTGCTTCTTGTTGGTGCAACGGAAGTCCGATCCAACTGCAGCGCACTTCTGGTTGCTCGGGCACTTGTCATACTTCCACACATTGGTGCCGTCGTTCTGGCCGCACAGTTCGCCGGTCGGCAAAGTCGCCGGCTTGCACTGTGAGTAGTAGTTCGAGTACTTGACACAGACACTCGACGAGGTCTTGCACGTCTTGCCGCCCGTGCAGTCGCCCCAGTCGCCCACAGTACCGCCGCCACCCGTGGTACCTGTCGTTCCGGTGGTGCCAGTGGTACCGGTCGAGCCCGTGCTCTTCTTCTTCTGGCACCGCTGCACGTTCTGGCCATCATCCGACCAGCGGCACTCGTAGTTCGAGTCGGCGCAGCAAGTGCTGCCCGTCCAGTTCTGTCCGTTGCATTGGGACTCGTTGGTGATGGTGCACGAGCCCTTGTCGTGGATGCGCAGGTGGATGGACGCCTGCTCGGCAGCATCCACGGCGGAGAAAGTGACGATCGCAGCGGCGGTGAGCGCGAAGATTTTCATCTTGACTGGGGGGGGGGATCTTGAGAGGTCGCGGCTTGACTTGACTTGAGGTCGACGGCGCAAATTGAAAAGTGAGAGGATGATCGCAATGAACTTGAGCTTCACATGTAATGTAATGTACGTGTAGGATCCGATCCGCCGCTTGCGGGTGGAAATCATGTCCTTTGTTTTGGGTGCTTAGTTTGGGTCAAGTTGAAGTTGCAACGATCGTTGGACCCACATATTAAATGACACGCTGGTAGAAAAGCTTAATTGATTTGTATCTTTTGTGGAGTACGGTACTGTGGAGTGCTCCTTCCAATGGGTTACCGCCGATGGATTTCCTGGAACACGCTCCCTGGGTGCATGTTTGTCAATGAGTTGAATGCACGACACCACCACGTCACCGTGACGGTCACGCTGTGTGTGTCCTATGTTGTGGAATGACACCAAGTGAACTGATGAACGAAAATGCAATGCACGCAACGACTTGGACCGACGAAAGAGGCAGTTCGTTCGTCGTTGACGAATCA
Source organism: Phytophthora podocarpi (assembly GCA_001314375.1). Taxonomy (NCBI): domain Eukaryota; phylum Oomycota; class Peronosporomycetes; order Peronosporales; family Peronosporaceae; genus Phytophthora; species Phytophthora podocarpi. The sequence continues at coordinate 13,112 of LGSN01000899.1, read as the reverse complement.
CAGTGCAGAGGAAGTCCGATCCGTTAGCCTCACCTTTGCCCTCCCATCGTCGTTCTGTCCGCAGAGCTCAGCGAAGCACTGCGACTACATGTACTTGGCGCAGACGCTGGTGGGGTTGGAGCACTTCAGGCCGCCCGTACAGGTATCCCAGTTGGACTAACGCGAAGGTGGAGCGTGGACATCTCCTTGGACTACGGAGGCCACCGAGAAGAGCGACTTCGGCTGATTGGCGGGTTCACGCGATAGTAGATCCGCCAAAGCGAGTGCTGAGGTGCTAAGGTGATATCATGCGCTAAACACCAGGTGGAGGGGCATTTTCAGGGTCGTTAGAACGAGTAAGTGACTGTAATGAAACTTCACACTAAAAACGAATGGTACCATGCGCGTCTCGAAGACATAATATTGCTTGCAGCGGCGGCAAGTGCTGCGCAAGACGTTCGCGTGTTTTCTTTTTTACGGAAATGAATTGCATACAAATGTCAACAACACAATAATTGACCAAGTCTACTGGGTACGCATTTCCACCGTCCAGACTGGAAATCAGCGTGCTGGTCCAGCACGCTGCTTTTCCTACGCGTTCGTTGACTCCGCAATAATATATCAGGACTCGGAAGAGCACAGCTATCAAAATGCCGCTCGACGTGCCAAAAAAACTTCGCTTCCAAAATAGCTGGGCATCATCGCAGACTACTGTAGAAGTTCTACTAGAACTGTTCTCCAGCGGTGAGGCGTTGGTGCCTAGGTTGGAGAGCAATATAGGACTGCGCGGGTCTCCATAGGGGCCAGATATTCGTTCGAGAACGTACATGTACGATCTCTCACGTAACTGGCACCGTAGCAGTGTTGTACAAGTATGCATTAGATCGTATTGCCATTGACGTAGATCGGTGAACTGCTAGTCCAGATCCCTTCGGCGAGCGCATCCAGTACAAGATTCTTACTTCAACACACCACGTCAGTTCGTGCCTACATCCCTCGGTCCACGAAATTATCGCTCAGTTTAATTCGCAAGACTGAACGCAATGAAATGCGAGCGCATTGTTGTTGTCAGTTTTGTCGCGTAGGAATCTACCACAGAGCCCTGTGCACACGTTGTAACGCTGAGCAACAAATACTGTGAATATCAACCATTGGTTGATAACCAAACAGCAATGCATGAGCCCATGTAACGCCCTGTATCGATTTCTCCTGTTAGAATCGGACAAATCCTCAGCATCGGCTACAGCAGACTTAGTACAATCCCACACGTGACTTCAACATGTTTCAACACTTTCTAAGCGCGACGAGGAGTAACGAACTTCAGGTCCGTTATCTGCATCACCAGACAAGGAACGATTCGTCCGTTTTGAGTTGCACGGCTCCACAAGAAATAAAGCGGTGAACAATGAAAGCCCACTTTTCAATTTGCTTCACACTCCGATAGTAACTTATCAACTACTTAACCCTACGGTTCACCTTCAGCTCAAGAATGCAGATCTACGGGCTCGCCTCCATTGCTCTTACTGCGATCTCCGCTGTCCAAGCTGGGGATGTGATCGAGCCATTCGCCAACAACATTACCTCCGGTTCCGGTGTCCGAGAAGATGCCGATGCTGGAGTCGGTTCTGTCGTTGAGTACAACACGCTGGTGGCCGACTGGGAAGCCTGCACCGAAGAAGTGGGCTGCGAGACGGAGACCAGTGTGTGCGTCCGGCACTCCAAGTACTACGCTCAGTGCAAGCCTGCGGAGCTGCCGTCGGGTGAACTATGCGGTCAGTGTGATCGTGCCAATAAGTGGCTGTATGACCACTGCCCCGCCGACGAAAAGTGTGATATGAAGGGCACGGACTTCCGTTGCGTGAAGCCAGGAACGCGTCGCCACCACCACCACAAGCGTTCTGATCGGTCGGCGACAGCTCCGCCGACGACGGTGCCCCCAACAACCACGACGGCGCCGGTGGCTGATTGGGAGAACTGCTCCAAGGAAGGCTCAGTGTGCAAGATTGCGACCAGTACGTGCGTGAAGCACTCGCAGTACTTCTCGCAGTGCACCCCTGCGGTGCTTCCCACTGGTGGCTTGTGTGGTCAAAATGGCACGAACGTGTGGAAGTATGATGGCCATTGCCCCACTGGGGAGACGTGCCAAGCCACGGGCGTCGATTTCCACTGCAAGTCTACTGCTCCTAGTACAACGGCTCCACCAGCAACAGCAACAACAACAACAGCGATGTACGTGAACGACTGGGAAGACTGCAGCAGGACAGGCAGCCAGTGTAAGACCACTACTAGCTCTTGCATCAAGCATTCCAAGTACAACTCGCAGTGCATGCCTGCTACCCTTCCGACTGGCGGCTTGTGCGGTCAGTCGGACGGCACCAATGAGTGGAAGTATGACTGTTGCACCACCGGCGAGACATGCAAAGCCGACGGGAAGGATTTCCGCTGTAGTAAGTAAATCAAGGACCGGCTCTGATCCAAGCTGGTAGCCCTCTATAGCCAAAGCTACCGAAGCTAGACAGCCTTCGTTGCATCCCTCTGCATCCTCAATCATCTTGCGTGTTCAGACAGTACTCCTCGCTCTTAGCTAGACCATTTTATTTCTTAAAACACGAACATTTCAACTCCGTTTAGTGTTGCCGGCGAGGTAGTGTTGCATCGTTGGATAACATGCAACTCATTAATAAACATTTGCTCTATCTATAAGGATACCAAGTGCAGAAGCTAGTCGCTGAATGTTTCGACAAATACTCGTTTCACTATTTCAGTTAAGACCGGAGGAGATCCCTTTACTCACTCAACGTCGCCCCACCAAAGTAACCGAACATCAAGGCCCTGAGATACTAAGCACTGATTTAACTCTTCAAGCTTCTCGCTAGTGCACGAGGAGGTCCTCAGCAACCGAAGTAGCTTGAGTAAGCTACTTCCAATAATAGTTACAATGCCAAAACCGACCCAACTCTTGAAGATTCTTGTGGCCATCGCATGGAGGTTGCAGTTTGTACCCATTTCATGAGTGTTGGTTATTTATCATCTTCGAGGGGGGATTCAAACTGACGATGCAGTCGTCTCATTGCTAAAATGGCAGCACTACTACCGAACGACGTGGGGCTGGCGGCCTTGCGTTGCCTGGTGCGCGCCGAGTTCTTGCAACCTGCTGCTTCTGTTGACGAGGCGGAGGTGGAGCGACTGCCTGAGGAGGTGGAGGAAGGCAACGTCGAGTACAAGCAGCAGCTGCTGGAGCCGGCGCCTGACCGCCTGCGCCAACTGACGACGCAGATGCACTGGCGCCTGAACGAAGGCGGCGGCACAGCCTTCTACGAGCTCGGAGTGAAGGACGACGGAGAGGTGCTGGGTCTATCAGAGGACGCTGTGCTGCGCTCGCTGGGCGCTTTAGCTCGGTACGGTATATAATAGTACTATCTTGTACGGTACTATACTGTACTATTCTTTGAGTACTACTTGAAGTTGAAGTTGAAGTTGTTTTTTTATGTAGCCACTTTCTAACACTTGGACCCTGGTGTAGGATGTGTGGTGTGGTGCATGCCGAGATGTCGCTGTCAAGGTTCCGAGCTGGGCGCGATGCTAGCCACAAGGCGGTGAGGATCCAAGTCACGAGGGTGCTGGAGCACAACTCCACCAAGCGGCTCCGTGGTAGGTCTTTGGTGCTGCCTTTGCTACTTGTCTGGTGCTGATTTTGCTTTGTGGCTTTTAGTATCAGTGATCGGAGACTTTGAGAGTGGCAAGTCGACGCTGGTGGGGGTGCTGACACGCGGTTGTCTGGACGACGGAGCCGGACTGGCCAGGATGCAGGTGTGTCGCCACCGCCACGAGCTGGAGAACGGCTGCACGTCCAGTGTGAGTGAGCACACGATCGCAGTGGCTGCGGACGGACACTTCCGCTGCACGGACGAGTTGGACACGTGCGACTTCGGTGACAGTGAAGAGGAGGAAATGGAGGAAGAGAAGCAGCAGCAGCAGCAGAAGCCAAGGAGGCAAGAAAGCTTTATCACGCTGAGTGATCTGGCAGGACACAAGAAATACCTCAAGAGCACGGCGTCGGGACTGGCTGGCCAGTTCCCAGACTACGCCATGCTTGTGATTGATGCTGTCCGAGGGGTGCGAGACATGACGCGCGAGCACATCAAGATTGCCACTGCTCTGGAAGTCGCCGTTTTCGTGGTGATAACGAAGACGGATCGTGCGACTGACGAACGGATACAACAGGTGCTGGTTGAAGTCGCCGACTTGCTGAAGGCTTTTTGCCCTTGCCAGCGAGTTGTTTTGGCAACGAAAAGCACGGATACCTTCATGGGTGAAAAAGAGCGCATGCTGAAGCTTACGTCGGCGTCAACTGTGCCGGTGTTCCAGGTATCGAGCGTGGACGGTAATGGTCTTGACGTGCTGCAAGGGTATCTCGCCGTGCTCGAGCCCAAACATGTGTGGGCGGCCAAGGCCAAGACACCTGCAGAGTTTCAAGTCAGTCAAGCTTACGATATCGAGGATGTAGGCACCATTGTGACTGGGCTTGTACAAGCTGGAACGTTTTGTGTGGGAGAACGTATGTTGCTTGGGCCCGACGCTGATGGGCAGTTTTGCGATGTAGCAGTGGGAAGCATTGAAGTACAGCACAAGGCTGCGCAAAGTCTTAGCGCAGGAGAGACGGGCGCGGTGCTTATTCGCTTTTTGTCTGTTGTCCAGTCGGCTCACCGCATCAGGAAAGGTACTATGCTTGTGCACCCGAGCGTGCGGCCGATGGCCACTCGCCAGTTCGACGCAGAGCTGCATTTCCTGCCCGATGCACGCACCTTCCGCGAGAATTTCCAAGCGGTCATTCATACTGGCCAAGTGCGGCAGATGGCGAAGATCGTGCGATTAGGAATCCCCAATAGTCCAGCAACAGGCATCCCAACCACTTCACCGTCGACGCTTTCACCTGCAACAACAATGTGCCGCTTCGAGTTCATGTACTGGCCGGAGTACATTCGTCCGGACTTGCCGCTGGTACTACGTGAAGGAAGCGCGCAGGCTGTGGGTCGAGTTGTGCGGGCTGTACCTTATTTCCAAAAGGACCAACGAGTCACTCGTGTACCATCTTGCTGACAGACACGAATCACCAAGGAGCATTAGTATTGATCGATACCGGTAAGAGTGAAGAAGACTGATGCAAAGGCGGATGTGAGCTATATTTGCAAACCAATGCAGAGAGATGCAAAGCGGGAAGATTGCTGTTTCCCCGTCTGTAACTGCGTGTTCATCCACGTTCGAGCAGCCATCATGGTTGCCATGCTCCTATATAAAGAGCTTCGTGTGGCTAGACAAGGTGCAAATTGGCTGCGTTATCGTGTGCTCCAAGCAGTTGATCGCTGGTTCAAAACTTCTGAACCGTTTGGCTTTAAGTGTCCTCGTGGTGGTGTCGGGTGTGAGCAAACACCTGACGCGAAGACGGCAAATACTCAGTAGCTGCAATTTGTTTGGGCGGTTTACGATGGCGTCGCCTAGCGCCGTTGATGTAGGTCCTGACGATGGCCGTGGCATTAAGCAAGCGGCGCCTGCCGCGAGCAGAATGTATCTGGATCTCGAAAACATCACAACTGGAGACCGCGTGAAGCAGTCACAGCAACAAGAGGATGAAGAGCTCAAGAAGAAACCCAAGGTTCGTAAACGACGAGGGCCTCGAGCCCAGACAATTGAGGAAGTTTTCGCCACGCTGAGCAACGCACGGTCATCAGGGTTGAATCCGCCTCCAGAGCGCATTGTGCTCACACCACGATCGGCTGAATCTTGCCTGAAGTGTGGCGTGAATCCTGAAACGTTGAAAATTCGAGACTTGGACTCGTTTTACGATCCAGACGTCACGGCAGCCGTGCAGCGTATGCGCCACGAGGCATATTCGCTAAGGCGACACGAAGAGATGCAAGCGCTGCGAGCTGAGAAACGAAAGCTACTAGATGCTGAGGACCGCGGTACTGGGAGTTCAATGCCGTCTCGCCTTGTTGCTGTTGCTGGGTCCAAACGAGCTACTAAATCGTCTACACGGCCTAGTGGTGGACCACCGTCCATGTCCTCAGGAGCATCGAGTTCGCCTGGAAAGAAGGGCTCCTCGGCATTGCTTGATATTGAGCGACAGAGACTGGAAAAGGTTCGACAACGGCAAGAGCGCGAACTTGAGCAAATGCTAGAGTTTGAGATGAAGTTGAACCGGTTGCAACAAGAAGCTGGTGAGAAAATGGAGCGCGAGAAGAGACAACACGAGGCCATGGAGCGCTCGCGTATTCGCTTTGCACAAGAATTGGCGGCCGACAAGCGTGCAAGAGAGATTAAGAAAAAGGCCCAGCTTGATGCTGAGGAAGAGCGACGAAAGGAACTTGCAGCCCAATTGGCAGCTCGCGACCGCGCGTTAGCTGAAGAAAAAGCTCGACAAGACAAACTACGCAGGATTGAAGCACGAGAGCGCGAGGAGGAGCGCAAAATTAAAGCTGAAGAGCACCGCGCACAGACAGAAGCTTTGCTTCAAAGTCAACAACTGGAAATCCAAGCACGGCTTCGCGAGTTAGATTTGGCAGAGAAGGCGCGGGAGGAAGTGGTGGAGCAACAACGCGCTGAACGAGCAACAGCGATGGATGCACGTCGCCGCGAGGTCACACAACGTATCCGGAAAAACCTTCGAGCTTCGAAGAAGCTAGAAGCACAGCGGAAACGTGAGATCCAGCGTAAGCAGGCAGCTAGTGAGACCTTGCGTCTCGCTCACGAGGAAGAGGAACGGCGCTCGCGAGAACTGCAGACTCAGCAGCAAGTCGCGTTGGAGAAGAAGCGCCAGCTAGTGTTGGAGGAGGCTCGACATGAGGAAGCGCGGAAGAAGAAAGAGCTACTCCAACGTCAAGATGAAATCGATCGCAATGTACAACAAGTGCAGAAAACCCAGCAGAATCAACGTGCTTTACGCAGCGAGTACCGGAAGCTTCAGGCGCAACTCAAAGTCGATAAGGTGGAACGGATGAGACGCGTTCAGGAGTATCAGCGACTGGAGATGCAGCGCAAATTGCAAGACACAGAAGCCCGAACACAGCACATGCTAAACGAAAAGGAATCGCTTGTGAACCGCCGCAAACAGCTCGCAATCAAGACCAAGATCCAGCGCGATCTGATCATGCGCACGATGGAGAACGTCAAGATCACGAAGAAGTGGCATCAAGCCTCGAAAACAATCGAAAAGGTCCTCAGCGGTGGCACGACCAACCGTTCTGTAGACTCCCGATCACCTTCGCGGTCACCGGCAAAGTCAATCGGCAAAGAGCGTCCCAAATCGAGCTCCAGTGTCGTCGGACGGCAGACATCACTGCCGACACTTAGCCGGCCTACGACACCCCTCACAACGCAAGATCACCAGCAGTCGAAGGTGTTCCAACCGCCATCTCCACCTCCGACACGCACAGCGTTCAAGTTCACGAAGGAGGCACAAGAGGCGCAGTCCACTGCAACTGGAAATGGCACTGCTGCGCAGCTCTACTTCTCGCCATACGACGCTGTATCCGGGCCCACCCTCCCAAAGAAGAGCAAACATGTCCAATCTGCGGTGTTTTAGCACTAAAGTATGGATGCAGCTAAGCACTTTTTGCCAAAAAGGTTCTGGAACCAGGAGCAATTGATTGTTGAGTTTCATCTAGCTGTGCCACTGAAAACACATTGACTTGAGTCCAGTCGTGTCTGATTTTTGATGCATGCCTCTTGGTTCATGCGAGACGACAATTGTTGACCAGACAAGATGGAATTTATACTGGCCTTCGTCACTGGACTCGCATGGATCGACGAAGGTGTCAACGATGCCACGCTAGAACCGTTTCCAGATCTGAAATTGCTTTCGTCACCGTCAACCAAGCGCAAAGACCGAGATGGCGATTGAGGAGACCATGGACGTCTCGGCCGCGTTCCTCCTGATTACTCTAGGAGCGTCATTAGGAACATTATTCGGGGGATTCATCGTCTTCAGTCACTATCTCCTTCGTGTCGTGAACCCGCGCGCAATGTCCGTTTGGTTGAGTTTCTCCGGTGGTCTCACCATCTTCCAAGGCCTCGTGGTTCTCTTTTCAAACTCGCTGTTCGAGTTCGCGCACGCCTTCAGCAACAGTGAGGACAAAGGCACGGCGGACGACACCGTCATGGGTCAGGCCTGGTTGACGACGACCGGGTGCTTTGGAGTGGGCATCGTGCTTAACTACTGCCTGGATCGGTTAGTGAAGCAATTGACCCCAGGCCAGCACCAAAGCATTTTTGCGCGGATGCACGCAGGTGACACGTTCCACGCCTCGTTGGAGGCTGGAACTCCAGAACTCAAGTCTCCGGTAGAGCTCATGCAAAGCCGCCACTTCTTGCGAATGGACGAATCCACGAAGAAGAAGTTGCAGCGCTTGGGAGTCCTCAACGTCATTGCTATTGCGATCCACAGTATCCCAGGAGGTGTAGCGACCATGGTGGCCTCGTCCGAGCACACCTTTATCGGGCTGGCGCTTGCGATTGGTGTCGGACTGCACAACGTCGCAGAGGGCGTCGCCCTGGCGACATCCGTGTACTTCGCCACTGGTAGCAAGTGGAGAGGTGTCACGTGGCGTCCATCGCCCAGCACCTCGGGGGCTTCTTGGCCTTTGGCGTTTTGGGCAAGGACGCCGACAACTTCTCGCAAGGTGTTCTCTACGCTTCGTGTCGGGTATGCTCACGTGCATCAGCCTCAAGGACATCTTCCCTACTGCACATATGTACGCCAATGGACGCGTATATCTCGTCTCCGGCGGAGGACTCCTTGGCATGGTCTTCATGGCGGCCAGCCTCATTCTGTTCAAGTACATGGCCGTGTAGTGCGCGACGTTCGCTTGTACTTAGTATCTAATATAATGTTCACTATGTTGGATGTCTTAGCAATCGATGCGCCTTCCGCCGCGCCTAGGACAGAAGTGTGAGGCGATCGCAGACTCTCTCTTACACATAAGTAACCCGCTACTTGCGCTGGTTTTTGAAAGCGAGCGTGGCTGTATGTTCGCCATGTCAGACTTTACTCGCCCTTGTTCGAGTGCACCTGCGTCCAGTCTCCGCTAATGTGGGCTGTCCCCAAAAATCGACGCCATCTGAACCCCGTCCTGCCAGTCCGTACCGAGGCACGACATGGCCGGAACTAGCACCTTGCCACTATTCAATTCGCATCGCACCGCAACTCGTTCGACCCGAAATGGCCATCGAAGAGGAAAGCCAACTCGACCTCACGCCGACCTTCGGGCTCAATGCACTGGCTGCATTAGCCACCGTCCTGGGCGGCTGTGTGATCTTCAGCAACAAGCTGCTGCAGCTTGCTAGTCCGATGTTCATGGCTGTGCTGCTCAGTGTCTCCGGGGGCATCACACTCTTCCAGGCACTCGTTGTACTCTTCGCGAATTCGTTCAAGGAATTCAACGACGCTTTCAGTCTCAACGACAGCGGAAGCAACTCGAGCGAAGACGACGACGACCAGGGCAACGCGTGGCTCGCGGCCACAGGGTGCTTTGGAGGGGGCATCCTCATCAGCTATTTCGTCGACTTCATCGTGCAGAAGCTCACCCCCGGCCAGAACATGAACGGCACGACTCGGATGCAACCCGACCGTCTGTCCTTTGAAGAGGGCCCCGTTGACGTCAAACCACCGGTAGAACTCGTCCAGAATCAAGGCAGCGACGTGTTTATCAAGATGGACGAAGCGGCCAAGGAGAAGCTGCAACGCATGGGCGTCCTCAGTGCCATCGCTGTGGGCATCCACAACATCCCGGAAGGAATGGCGACGTTTGTGGCGTCCTCCGAGCACGCGTGGATCGGCTTGTCACTAGCTATTGGTGTCGCGCTTCACAACGTTGCCGAGGGCATCGCCGTTGCTACTCCGATCTACTTCGCGACGGGCAGCACGTGCCGTGGTTTGCTCTGGTGCTTCCTGTCAGCTGTCGCACAACACATTGGCGGCCTCATCGCGTTCGTGTCGCTGGGTATGGACGCCGACAACGAGACGCAAGGAATTCTCTACGGTCTGTGTGCGGGCATGCTGGCCGGGATCAGCATGAAGGAGATCATCCCGACCGCGTACATGTACGCCAACGGCCGGATGCACCTCGTGTCGGCCGGAACGCTGGGCGGCATGTTCCTCATGTCCACCAGCCTCATCTTCTTCAAGTACATTGGCGTGTGAGCGCGTCAAGGCTCTTCGAAGCGCAGAGGACGCGAACGGAGGTGCCTATATAGTAAAATCGGTTAGCTGTATGTGTAGCGAGCTCATGTTGAATGCAATCTAGTGAACTGTCAAGTGTTTGTGTGTGTGCGTGCGTGCCACAATTGAGCACTATCCACTGGATAGTATCGAGTGTGGTGTTTGTCCGGCCGTGGGCTGAACTCTAGGTAGAAGTTCAGCTAGCGCATGTCAACTTGCCTTCGGCAGCCGACATGCGTTCCCTGCGCCTAATGTCTGTGTGCTTTTTTTCTACTGTGGCAGATCTGGTTCATGCCGCTGTCTGGGCTTCATCGGCCTAAGACTAAGAAGTGCTCGTTGATGGAGAACTGGCCACTGGCCTGACAACAAGGCCGATTCGGCAGTCGTAAGACGATGTCCATTTTCCAACTTGCCGATCCAAGTACTGGCGGTCTGCAGTATATCAAAACAAGCAACAGGAGACGATGGTGATCGAAGAGGAGGCCCAGCTGAACTTGGTCGCAACCTTCGGCGTCAATGGCGCTGCCGCGTTGATGACGCTGGTAGGAGGAATGGTGGTTTTCAGCAGCAAACTGTTGCGAGTGGCCAACCCGTTGGTGCTGGCTTTGGCACTCGGCACATCGGGTGGCGTCACGCTATTCATTGCACTCGTACCGCTGTTCTCGAACTCCATGTCGGAATTCACCGACGCCTTCACGTCGGATAGCGACTCCGACTCCAGTTCCGACGACAAGGATACTGTCACGGGTGACGCCTGGTTGGCGACTACCGGTGCTTTTGGTGGAGGGATCCTTATCAGCTACCTCATCGACTTCATCGTGCAGCAGCTTACTCCTGGTCAGAACGTCAACGGGACTGCTCGCACTCAAGAGGTGACACGCGATTCCTTCGACTCGTCAAGTGGCAAGGTGGACATTCGTCCCCCGGTCGAGTTTATCGACGACCCGGGCTTGGACGTCTTCATCCGGATGGACGAGTCGGCGAAGGAGAAGCTTCAAGCGATGGGTATCTTGAGTGCTATCGCGGTTGGTATTCACAACATTCCTGAGGGTATAGCGACCTTCGTGGCTTCATCCGAGCAAGTGTACATTGGTGTATCCTTGGCGATCGGTGTCGGCCTGCACAATATCGCGGAGGGCGTCGCTGTTGCCGCGCCAATCTATTTTGCTACTGGGAGTCGATGCAAGGCTCTGATGTGGTGCTTCTGGTCGGCTATCGCACAGAATTTTGGAGGGCTCATCGCTTACGTCAGCCTAGGAAGGGATGCTGATGACCTCACCCAAGCTATTCTGTACGGACTGTCGTCGGGGATGATCGTGGGAATTGCAGTGAAAGAGCTCATTCCGACGGCTTATCAGTATGCGAATGGACGTATGCATCTGGTCTCAGCGGGGGCTCTCTTTGGGACCTTCTTCATGGCGACGAGTCTGATCTTCTTCAAATTTATCGGAGTGTAGCCGAGAGATAAACTATTACGTGTTCAAATGTTGTGATGAGAATAAAGTGTTGATACTCGACTTGTTGTTTAATATATTTTTATATGAAACTGCCTGGCAACTTTAGTGAAAATACTTAGCAATACATTGCACCAGCGACAGAACTTAGATCAATGGGCTTCACTAAGTTGTAAAGTAGGTTGGCAGTCGCCTTGAAGTCCTTCTGTCTCTTGCCAGCTATGTAGATCGCCGGCGTGGAAGGAAGGAGTTTGATAGAAAATCAAGCGCCAAAATAGCAACCGATCGCATGGAAGTCTGATCAGAGTAATGGGGAGTGAACGAGCTCGCATGTTCTTTGCTAGTGCACCACTTCCTTTCCTCAACACACATACAAGTCTTGCATAACTAGAAATTACCTCCGCCGCGTAAAAGGTGTCACCGCCTATAGCGTTCAAGACTTTCAAGGCCATGGCCCATTCTTTTTCAGACCCCCAAGTTAAGCGCCAGGATTCCATCCTTTCGAAGTACACGTACAGCAAATCCACCAAACCACAATCTGGGCTGAAGAGGAGTGCATCAAACTTCTCTTTCAACAAAAAGCAAGCTGGATGATGAGGAATTCGAAGAAGGGCCCCGATTTTAGCTCCGAGATACCCCAGTAAATGGCAGGTTCCGGAAGCCCACAAACTAATGTGTTCGAATTGGGTCGAAATAGCTAGTTTGTGGGCTACATTGCTGGTTTGGTTCCGAAAATAAGCAACCAGCTATTTGACCCAAGTCGAACACAAAAACCCGAAGGAGCTGTTTCAGGTTGAAATGAGACTAAAATGACTGGGTCCGAAATTTTAGGAGCTGGTTTTCGCAAACCAGCAGCTGCAAAAATATGTATTTTGAGGTTTCCTCGAAGGAGTTTGTTCGAGCCAAACAAGTCGAACACCGGCCTAAAGTTATCGGATAGAGAAGTTGTCTATAAGGAACATCCGATAGAAATAACGGATAAATTACTGTTATACCGGTATTCCAAAAAGATATTCCTTGGAATAACAACAGGGGCAGTGGAATCAGGGATGGTACAACTTCTTTTATTCCGCCTTCTTTTATTGTTGTGTTATTATAAAAGAAGAAACCCTCGAATGAGCCAAAATCATTCTTTCTTAAAATACTCCCACCGCGAACCTTTAATTTTAGACTTCACTGCCCAATCTCCAACGTGTCCGAGGCTGTTCCTTGTATTTCAACACTTTACGCAACCTCCTACAACCTACAGAGAACAATGGACACCGAAGAAGAGCCCAACTCGAAGTGACCAAGACCACGCACCACCGGGTAGTGCAGTGGATTCAAGTGGGCCTCATCAAAGCAAGAAGCGTGGTTATCCTGTACACGACTGCTGGGAAAAACTTTCCAATACCGTCGATCCACAGAGCCGTTCCAAGCCAAGTCATACAATCTGCAAGAACTGTAAAACTACTGTTCACCAC
>LGSN01000898.1:0-16128 GCA_001314375.1 Phytophthora podocarpi | reverse complement strand
GCGTCCAATCCATCACCCCCACTACCTGAAGCATGTCTTTTGAATAGCAGTTTGCGTTGTAATCACGCACGCAATGTCCATCTGATCTTGGACAATAAGGATGTCGTTGACTTCATCTTCAACAAACGTTTCAAGACGCGACCTGGTTCGTTCAACAGTTGTGGTACCCATTACTCGCTGCAGAATAGTACGTTTTTGGTGAAGCGTAAGGACAATATCTGCATACAGTGAATATATACGTTGTCAATATCAATGCACCAAGCTAAAACTTGACACAATGAGTAATCATATGGAATTTAAAAAAAACGCCACGACATTCACCAGAGGCATCCACCCAGCGTATCCGAAAGAAAGCGATTAATGTTCGACGTCCGGTCTTCATGTTGGCCAGGAGGCCAAGTTCCTGGCGAATTTGGGGTGACAACGGCATTGATTTTGCCCCGCGGTACGAATCATAGATAGTCTTGTTCGTCTCGTGATGGTACATAGAGATCTACCAACAATAAAACATTATTAGTTGAGATCAGTGCAGTTATGACCAAAATAAAGTCTTACCTCCGTTTCGAAAACAACGTAGATCTGCCATTTGGACAACCCGTCCTTGATGACTTTATCAGCGCGGACAAGAAAGCCAGCTTCACAACTTATGAACCGTACATCATGCTCCCAGCGGCTTTCTTCACGAGAAACCTGCGACGCTCCATGCGTGCACCATAGCCACTTGAAGGAGTGCGAGATATAGTCGGGAAGGTGGATTGCTTCTGTACGGATAACGCTACATAATAATTGATAAAGCAACACAAAACACAATCTTTAGGAAATCAGAGCGACATATCGCAGAAAGTAACATAACCCAAGTTCATCTGTTGTGCTTTCTCCGAGTTTCCGACCTCCGACTGCGAAAGTGCAAGTGAGTGCTTGGCCTCGTATTCGCTGATCATCCGCTTGGAACTCGTTCCAGTTTCTGAAAGTCTTCACTGGGAGCTTCAGGATTTCGTGGTCAATCGGGGTGTGCTCCTCCAACATCTTTTGCTGATAGTGGTCTGTGTCAGACTCTCTGTCACCACCCCGTCCACATCTTCCTGGTCGAGGCTGCTCATGACAGAGGCCTCATCCAAGGCGTCCTTAGTCAAGGCGTCCTCAACGGCGGCGTTAGGGTCGTCCACGTAGTCTTCGTCGCTCTCTGCTTCTTTCGTGATACCTTCAGCGGCATGCACGTAATCCACCCGCTTTGGGGTTCGTAGACTCGCCCGACGCGCTGTTAACGGTACACCAATAGTTAGCGTTAGTTGGATATTGCTGGTGCCAGTTCCTTGTGTAACGTACCCGAGTCTTGATCCGTAGTCTTGCTAGCGGGTGATCCCTTCTTCGCCATCCTCGCCTAGTCTGGTGATCGACTTCCTCCCTGTGCCGACGTAAACGAAATGGAAGGCGGGCGCACCGCGTACGTAACGCGAACACTCAAAATCGCACTTTAGCTGATGCAAATATTCACAAACCGAATTGTCTGCTTAGTGGCATTTTTATATATGTAAAGTTGCCATATCTTACCCAGCAACACACAGTGTCTGTTCTGTTGCTGTCAGCAAATAGTCGTTTTGTTGTAGTAACGAATCTCCTCATTCACGCCTGAATAGAAGATGGCAGGCTACATCTAGGAAATGAACACGCTGCAACAGCGACTGCAACACATGGGGCCTGGCTTCATGATCGACGACACGTCAATGTATCAGTTACTGTGAATAGGAGTATGTGCTGTGCATCGAGAGATTGTGATACACTTTGACTTCTCCTATCGGCAAGACAATCCACCATCCATGCAGCAAGTGAATAATGCGCTATTGCCTCGTGACGAAATGGAAAAGATGGCGGCAGCCATAGCAGTGAATATTAGAGTTACTAACGGGAGCGCTCCTGTGGCGATGAACATGGGTCAACCTCTAGGGCAAAGCCCAGGTCCAGCACCAAAACGCCAGGTGCAGACTACTGGATCTGGTACAAGACGCACCACGCGCTGCTACCATTGTAAGAAACTGGGGTACATGAAGAAAGACATCTGGCACTACAAAAACAAGCAGAATAAGGGCCAAGGTAACAAAGGCTAGGCCAGTGATAAGGAGAAGAAAAAAGAACCTCTCTAGAGGGTGGCGATGCATCGGAGTCGGGCAAGAAGCAGATGACTGCTACATCCGGTTTAACACTCAGGGTGGCTCTTAACCACTGCCACACTTGCCATGTCATGCCATCAAAATGTGAAGCATGCCATGGCACGGTTAAGAAAGAGATATGCCAGTCAACGTGCCACGACTTGTCAACTATTTTTAGATCATACAAAAATGCTGATAAACGGGGTCTTGGTACATGGCAATGGCACCATTCGTGGCACATAGATTTTCCATTTGTGGCACTTCATGGCATTTCACTTACTTTAAACTCTAGCCCTAGCAAAAGGTTATCCAATCAGATCGCTCGGTTTCGTGCCATGGCATGGCGTGGTTAAGAGCCGCCCTCAGGCTGGTCAAGGTCAAGTGAGCAGCACTAGCAGTGGCTCGGAGGGTAAACCATCGTTCATCGGAATGACAGTAAAAGAAGGAAGAAGAGGGCCTAGTGGAGACTGGATGCTGGACTCGGGAACGTCGTCGCATGTATGGATTGTGAAGGATCGATTTACTAGTTTTAAAGAGTCCAATGCATCGTTCAAGGTGTGGGATGGCGGAATCACACGCGGTAAGCTCTGTGGATCCGTGGTGATCACTGCGATGGATGTTTTGAAAAAGAATGAGATGATACTGATGTTAGGCAAGGTCGATTATTCACCGTCTGGTCCAGTAAATTTACTGAGTCTCGGTCTGTTGCAGAATGAAGGTTGGGAGCTGTCAGCAAGACCGTCTAATATACTGCCGAAGAAATTTTATTAGACTTGTGACGGAAAATGTATGAGGTTTATGGCACTCATTTCTGGTTGAACAATGGGGACTTTGGTTATACTAGCCCAATGGTTATGGTGACGGTAAGTGAACGTGCCAGCATACTGATGACATGGCCCTAGCGACTGGCACACCTCCACGAAGCTTCTCTGGGGAAGAACGATGTGGTAAAAGGGCTGGATATTCCTGCTGAGAAGTTAACGACGAAGTTGAAGTGTCATAGCTGCATGGCCGCCAACCAGAGCCGTGTGTCATATGGTAATGCCACTACTAAGAGCACCACCGAGAATTGTGAGTGTTTAACGACTGACGTTTGTGACATGGGCAAGTACGTGCCAGGACTTGGTGCAGTGCGTTATTTCCAGCACTTACACGACGAAGGGTCCAGGTACAAATGTTGTTTACCTCTGAACAAGTAAAATGAAGCAGCAGGCAACACACAGAGGCCGATGACAGAGCTTCTTGCCAATGGCAAGAATATTCAGAAGTTTACGAGTGATAGAGGGGTGACTATGTAAATAACGAATTGAAGACGTTTCTCCCAAAGAACGGAATCATGTTCATCCATACGCGCCGCAAGAAAATTGTTTGTTTGAAAAGCAAAACGGCGTGCTCGCGAATAAGATGCGTGCTGTAATGCATGTAGCCAACTTGCTGATGGTGTTGTAGCCGGACGTACTACGCCACGTGGCAGACGCGGACATGCTGAGCCCAACCAACGCACTGAAAGGCATGAAACCGATAGGGAAACTCACTGGCGTGAAACCGAGTATCGCGCAGCTGAAAGTATGTGGATGTATCGGATATATGCTCGTACCTAAGGAAGTTCGCAAGACCAAAGTTGCAGCGAAGGCTGAACCTGCATTGTTTCTCGGATTGCCGTAGACTGGACATGGCTATCGGGTATTGCATCTGCGAACATGGAATATAGTAGAGATCCGCGACGTCAAGTTCCGTGAGGACGTGATGGTCGAGTGGACGTATATAAATGCACTGTTAAAAGGCCGGCAGCACTATTAACCTCACATACCGTTCATTCTACTTCTGGTGGAGTATGTTGCAGAGCCAGTAGTTCGTGAAAACGCTAGTGAGGCAGTTCGCAATGCTGTATATGAGGTTGCTGGTGAACGTGAAGTGCTGAGAGACTAGGAAACGACCGAGCAAATGGCACTGAACACTGATGCAGTGGAATCGGTGAGAGATAATTCTGATGGTCGGGAGGTGAGTCGGTGGGGGTGGCAGGCATGCCCGAGGTGAAGAGACGGATGAGGATAACGTTGCTGGCCGTGCAATACTTACAGCGGATCAACTCCCAGAAAGAAATACCTCGACTATAAATGATGCATCTTCTACTTCTCTCGCTGATTCGCCGTCACGATGCAGCTCAAACCATCCAGGATTATGACGTTCAAACCGCAAGAATGATGCAAACAAACGACAATGTGACTATATAAGGGTGACAGTGGAATCGCTGGAGCATTTCGCGGGCAACCCAGGGTGAGTCGATGAAGCTCTGGCGTCATCACAACGTGAGAAGTGGTTAGCGGCCATGAAGCTTAAAATGGAGGTACATGCACTCAATGGCACGTGGTGATTGGTCGATAGGTCGAGCCAACTGTGCAACATATTGACTAGCACATGGGTATTGCGGGTAAAACATGATGAGTAGGGCAACGTGGAGCGCGACAACGCTCAACTGGTGTTCAGGGCTGTTCGGGGATGTAAAGAGAGGTACTTCGCAGATTATTTGGAGACGTACTCTCCAGTTGTGAGAATTGAGACGGCACGACTACAGCAAATTCTGGCGCATCTTCTCGAACTTGAGTGCTTCCACGTGGGTTTCTTCACTGCATTTTTGAATGGAGTGCTAGTCAGAGTCCGAGTTATCATGAAGCAATTAACTATTTCCATGATGGAAAAAATCGAGTCTGCGGATTACTAAAAGACTTATATGACCTGAAGTAGGCCTTACGGTTATGATATCAAGCTCTACGTGACTATCTGGTGAAAATTGGCTTCGTGGAATGCGATTTTGACGTGGGCTTGTATCAGAGATGGAAATAGGGTCGTGTGGTATACCTAGCGGTATACGCAGATGATCGCTTGATTACTAGTAACACAAATGATATTGAGAAAGTGATTGAGGAATTGAGTAGCAAGTTTGCACTTAAGAACCTCGGACTAGTCAAGCACGTCATTTCGATGTAAGTCAATTTAAGCGATTTTGTGCTTCTCGCAGACAGCCTATATTGATCGTGTGCTGGACCGCTTTGACATGAGCGCTGCTCCCCCAGCCGGATCTAAACTAATGCAGAACGAACAATTGCCGCCAATTGAGAAACATGGAAGCCAAATCAACGATCCGAACAATTCCGTTTCGTGAATTGGTAGGATCTTTGCCGTATATGGTGGTGTGAACGCGACCAGATCCGGCAAATG
This sequence comes from Phytophthora podocarpi, assembly GCA_001314375.1. Classification (NCBI taxonomy): domain Eukaryota; phylum Oomycota; class Peronosporomycetes; order Peronosporales; family Peronosporaceae; genus Phytophthora; species Phytophthora podocarpi. Next base: position 10,762 of record LGSN01000898.1, on the reverse strand, counting down.
CGGTGTGGTCTATTGCGAGCTATGCAAGCTCGCCCATCAAAGCAAAGTTACCAGTGTGCGAAGCGAATGTTGCATTATATGCGTGGCACTTGTACATATGGCCTAGTACATCGGCAGGATGGTGAAGTACTGCCGCTGTGAGGTGACGCCTACAGCGACGCTGACCACGCTAACTGTGCAGAAACAAGCCGGTCCATCACAGACTACCTGTTGCGCCTGAATGGGTGCCCATTAATGTACAAGAGCAAGCAGCAGGACAATGTCACAACAGATACGTGCAGCTCAGACCTGATTGCAGCAAGGATGTGTGTGGAAGATTTAATGTGGGCGTGGAAATTGATCAAGGTGATTCGTGGTGAAGCTCCGCCGTGCTCTCCCTCCACATCAACAACCAAAACACGATCACTGTTGTGTCTGATCATGAGCATACACTCAAATGCAAAGATTCGCGACAAAGATTCGTAAAATCGCTGAGTTCGTGAAGAAGTAAAAGATTGAAGTCAAGTATGTCTGGAGCGCAAAGAACATCGCAGATATCTTCACGAAAACGTTGAGGCCTTACAAATCCAGGGTCACCGGAAAGCACTGAACGTTGAAGACGTTGCAGCTGTCACCCAGAGCCAGCCTGAGTGAGGTGGGAGTATGAGAAACTGTAAATACAGCAAGCACTTGCTGAGCGCAGTGCGATGATATCACTCGGTTGGAGTCCGTAGGCACAGCGAGACAAGACGAGTTGCGCGCCGTTAGTTGGGACGCATACCCGCAAAAGGGCATTTAATTGTTGATGTTACGATACATGTCCAACAATGTTTCCTCCTCATGTATGACACGTTGCGTATGTCTGCCCGAAGTGCTTCATTTTCTTGCTTGGATGCCTGCCGCCTCTCACCGCGAGCCCCTTTGCCTTCTCTCGATTGCAGACGCTGCGACTTCGATGGACAGCTAAATCCTGGACACGTATGGCTTGACGTTCCTTCGACTCTCGCGCGAGGATCTCCTTTTTAGCTGCTTTTTCTTTTCTTTCTCAGCTTTGTCGCGGTTAAAGAGATCTGCGTAGATGATGAGATCCCAGGGCTTCAATGCGCATGGATTTCAGTCCGCTTGGTGGTTAACCACAGCGATCATTGCTGGACTACCGGTAGTGAGGAGGACGCCCTTGGTCACATTGGGCGTAGTTACTGATCCATGAGGTCGCGGCTTTTCGATATTGCCACCGTCGTTGCATGAAAATCAACGATGCTCAATGCTTGTTCCCACGGAGGCTATAGTCTATAGTGGTCATCGGGAGCGGCCACATCTGCTTTACTTCGAACGTAATCTCGTTCTGAAGACTGGCTCAGCACCCTGGCGTTTCCCTCCGTTGCTAGGTACCGTCATACGGTTAAATCAGGATGGAACGATGTCATAACTGCGCGCAACAATCTCAGCGTTGGCTAAGTTTTCAAAATCTAGAGGTGGCTCGAATTACAGTGGGGTTCATTATATGTCCAACACGGATACAGTATACTTTCAAAAGCACAAGACGGCGAAGAAGCAGCGGTCACACACAATATCAGCATTGAAGCAAGGGGCACTAGAAATACGAAAAAATTAACAAGGTTGAATTTTTACATGTAGTGTTTGTAAGTACGTATAAAAATCTTAAAACATTAAAAAAACTTAAATAAGGTAAAGTGCTAGTTGTGGCACGGTTTTTGACTTGATTTAAGTATACGTTTTGCCAAAATTGACACCCTCAAAAGTATAAGATGTTCAAGGGGATTTGAATTCACTTAAATTTGTATGGGCCGTGCCACAAACTGATCCACCATTTTTACCTCTATATTGCTATCAACTTTGCCTATCGTGAGCTGATGTACTGAATTGAACCAGACTTTGCTGGTGTGTCTATCAGCTCCGATTTTATTTCCTCTTTTGAACGGTATAATGTTGGTACAATAGGTATGAATATTACGGTAGCTATACCTCACTTTTTGAGACCATCGAAACCCTGCCATAGTTGGTAGTTTACATTACTGGTAGTTTAAAAAAATACTTCTAAGTATTGATTTGTTTAGGCATTTGTGACGAGGTCGGTGAACCTTTTTCGCCCAAGTGTATAGCGGCAGCCCAGAACTTAGAGAAAAACGAAGACGTGCGATGGTAACCCTGAATGCAGAACCTTGAATGCAGGTGCTTAGAACCGCAGATCAGGGGGCGTGGCACCTTCTGAATCCCTATGGGTGTGGTTTGTCTTCGGGGAGCCTGGATCGGTTACCGATTAAGTTGTTTGGATACTAGTAGGTCTCGTAAGCGTTGAGCGTAACGTCAACTACTTGAACGCACTGCTCTCAGCTTGAACGCAGAAAACAGAACGCACATTGCCTCCTTCTTCAGATAACCAATACAAATTGAGAGTTATATACAACACGAAAACGTTCCTTAATATTTCGGAGTAGGGCCACAAAGCCAGTTAACTAGTGCTGCAGCCAGGATACTGGTCAATCCTTAAGCCCTACTGCTCACACGCGCACCACCCTTGAATGAGAGAAATATACACTCCAATACAAACCTACCCTCAACGCATGGGTATTTTAGACTTCATATTGCGTCAACCCATTTAATTAAGGATAGGGACGGTCTGGACGGAGCGACTGCGTTCTGGGATTCACGTCTCGAACACGGTCTTCCAAAGCTAAAGAGCCCCTCCTAAGCCTTGCCCGCACTCATTCCACGGAACATACCCAAATTCCAATTCACGCCTTGTCGCACAGTATAGCCGGATTTCGTATCTTGGTCAGCCAATCAGGACGCGAGAATCTTATTTGTCAGGCGACGACGGATGACCTCAGGAGTAAAGCTAATTCAGTCTCGTGTCAACCGTCCCTTCCAGTTGTGGTTGGCCATAGAGGAAATAGCGTCCGAACTGGCACATCATGGCTGCACCCAAAGAGCACGAGATAAAGCTGAACACAGGTAAAAATCGAGCATTCCTAGGCATATTCCAGGGGTTTAAATGCTTCTCTATCCTTTCGCACGGTCGGGTCAACATATGTCAAACTGTGGTCCGAGGTCAAGATCACACTCAGCCTCAAATCATATGCCAAAGATACACCTCATCGCCAGATCTCCACAGAAGCCACGGTCCAACAGCATGCCACCGATCAACGGCGACACGTCGGAGGTGAACAAGCTTGGGGGCGGCACGCAAAAACAAGGCACATCAGCTAAGGTTGCGTCTGAGACACAGGGGGTGAACTAGGTACTTAGCGGGCCGTCTTTTCGCCCTGATGCGCACCACGCGTTGGGAGACGAAAGCGACCATCGTGAGAGTAAATCTGCGGACGGTCAGCAGGGTCACGACGAGCAAGTGGCGACGGCGTGTCCGGGGGTGACGCTACAAGTTTGAGCGCAGTTGGTTCGGATTTGGTAGCGAAAGAAACAGGGCCTAGCGCAAGCAATCAACGCGATTCTGCATCGGGCCTTGTCGACCAGGTCGCACACAGTTTGAACGCATTCCCTACGCACGTCTCTCGTCGGGGCCGTTCGCGTTTGATCACTCATGGTGAATTCGCCAGCGTCTTGGCTTCAGCACTGGTTCCGGCGACTGGCTTCAGCATCATCGACGAGGACACCCAGCGTCCAGCAAGCTGGGCTGTTTGTCCTGATTGCAACTCCGACTGACCGTATACATCGTTGGCGATCCGGCGATCGAGGATGCGTATCGCAACAGCGCGTACTTGTGGATCCGTTACGCCGGGCTGGACGCTCTTCAAGACCTGGCATCGTTCTAGGGCGACGACATCTGTGACCTCGAATCTGGCATTGGTCTTGGCGGCCAAGGCAACTTACTTCAGCTGACCGCTGAATCACCTGTAGACTAGCCGAGCGCCGAACGCAGCGGTGAGTTTGGGTTTGATTCCGGTCGTGTGGGCTAGCCCTGCTTCGCGCCGGTTGTCTTTAATTTCACATGCAAATTTCAACATTCAAACATCGTGATCATATAGAAATTTAATAAAAATAAAAATATAGAACGTGTATTTTGTTTGCACGAATAAGCGGTACGAACGCTTTCATAAAGTTATACACTTTCACAACACATAAATATTGGACTGTTCAAGCCAGTGAGCGGTGTTTGCAGCTAAAAGGGCCTCGTCAGTGGGGTGTGATCATTCAACCCCCACCTACGACTGACCTAATATGTACTACTGTTGATTATGTCAGTCTTGAGCTCTTTACTTGCTAACCAATCGCTCAACCATTTCCTCACTCATCCAACCATTTCCCCACTCAAATATTCACCCGCTCACGCATTATAAAGTAAATCTATGATGTCCTCGTGTGTAGCCATATCTTCTTCCTATGCTGCGCCAACGGTTTGCCTATAAACAATGTTGTTCGTGTAGACCCCGTTGTTATTCCACTACATCGGGGTTCTCGGTGGTTACCATTTTCACTCCCAATAAATGAGTTTCGGAATACCCCCGAGCTTCCCCCTGTGTTCATAATCATAGCGTGATGACATGGGGCTTGAGCTCAACGAATCGAAGACGTATACCGTTGCCGAGTCCAAACGGCAAGGTTTTAGTTTCACGTCATCACGACAGAAATGTCCTTCTTGAGTATCAGTCTCTGTAGTACATTTCATTTAATGCGCACCGAATGAAATAACGTCTTCACGAAAAGCCCCGTCATTGTCATCAGCTACTGAATCGGACGAAATATTCGTCAGTCGCGTCTAATAGCCGGCCTGCGACCACTTTATGATGCGACGAGACACTCCGCTAGCTGTCCATAAATTTATTTAGTACGCGTCTGTCGTTTCACTTAGTTTGACATGTCGATGTACATTAATCTTATCATGCGTTTGGAACGCCCTCATTCGATGTTTTTTTTTATTTGGCAGGAGGATTGTCAAGCAGCATATTGCTCCGAAATGTTATGAACTTACTGCCAAGAATTGGATTGACGTAGTGCCAACGCTCTAGTACATCACGGTAGTATGTTCACGCATTGTCGCTTGAGCCTATGAGATAACTTTACACGAAGTGCATGCTCCTGTCCTGCATTGCTATCCCTCATACGTTACTCTGCAGCTATGGCGTCGGGCCCGCTACTCGTTCTTGAGCTTCAAGTGCAGTCAACTCTCTTTTTCAGGCAGTAGTGTCAGCTTCACAGTCTCCCCAGACGCAGTTTCGCACCTGGCGGATCCCCCCTACGGTTATATGCTGCATTTACGGTTGTGCTTTTGAGCAACACCTCATGAATTTCCACGCACGTTCACTTACGGCAGTCCGACCTATGTTTCCGGACATAGTAACGTGAATGTGTTAGACATTAAGACCAAATACACTGTCCGTTTTGACAGCAGAAGTTGAGATCGTCTTCATATTGCTCCGGAATACTTGCTCCCATCAAAATATGCTGATGGCATACCCTATGCCTCCGACCCTTTTGAGGTTGGAGCATTTGTTGTTAAAAACCGTGCAGCTGGGCCAGCCTAGCCGATGAGCTTGAGATGATTTCCTTTGTCTTTCACAGGAACGTTGTTGAAAGTGGTTCGGCTCAACATATGCAAATTACATTTATGTATCAAAAATTTGTTTTTGCTCAGATTGGAGCAGTATGCCGAAGCTCTTTCAACAATGTTCCCCAATTATGCCAGGTCTACCGATTACTCGAGATAAGTATAAGCCGCTACCAACAGTATTTGACTATCTGTGCGTAGTGATAACGACTAATATACATACAGGCAGCGCACCCTGGTTGCAGTCTCTTATCTCAATTTAAGGATCTAACGAACCATGTAGTATAAATTAAGTATGATTGATCTCACTTATGTACATTTAAATTTAGCCAAGCACTGTCACTTTTACTCACCATCTAAATGTTGTTTTGGCCAATCACAGAAGCCTTCGCTGTGCTCGCAGCTAAATGTTGTTTATGGCCAATCAAAACGACGCGTATGCTGATGAGATTTCGTGACGGACGGACGCGAACCTTGCTCCAATAGGTAGGGTTAGATAGTGCGTTGGCGACCATGTTGAAAGCTCTCATGCTTCAGCGGGAGTTCGCATCACTTTTGAGCCCTCACACCGCAGCGGCTGGCCTAGCGCGTCTTCAACACGATATCGTTCTTTAAACGTCTTCAATGCAACACCGTATTCTTCGCACACAGATTGAACGTGGTAGCAGCATGTCCACCCTGGATGCGCTCGACTAACGGTCAGAGAATGAGGCTCATCGTCGAGAGTAGGGTGCGGCGAGGTTCTACTGGGAGACTGAGGTCGGTCGTGCAGAGTCAGCGAAGGTCAACGAGGAAGAAAGGATCGAGACTTTCCACCGACGTCAAGACGAAGACCACCATTACTTGCTGAATGCGTGCACTGACGAAGTGCATGACCTGACGGACCCGCTACAAATGTTCAAGGCTCTGTGCGAGGTCCTGCGTCGAGAAACTTGCGACAAAACTTTGAGCGCATCGCCGTTCACGGATTTCCTGGATCAGGAGCCCAACGACACCGTATCCTCAAAATGGCAGCGCCATCAAGAGCTGTTCGCGCATTTCGTCTCGGGCACCTATCCTCCGGGGTCTTGGATCACCACTATCCATGTGATCAGCCCAGATGTGTTTGTGGCGATTACTTTGCCAAACGCAAGAAGGCGACGGGCGACGGCTCGGCGGCGTCTACGGTGTCTGCGTCCAGAATTTGCGACCTGACCACGTCTCCATCCGAGTCCAAGGAAGCTGATCCGCCGACGAAATTCCCTAAGGAAAGTGCTTATAAAGGCAAGAGTGCGTCTCGATCGACGTGGGTCAACTGACGTCCAAGCTCAAGTTACATCCCAGCATCAACACTCCAGGTCTGCAGCAGGCCCGCTCAGGAGAAGTTTACGGACAAGCCAGAAGATGACGCGCGTGCTTCGCTTCCTGGTCATGACGTTCGCCATGCATGCGTTCCGGGTACACCTACGACGACGCATTAGCACGCGTCGACGGCGATAGCGAGGTACATCAGCTCTTTCACCTTGAGCCGTTGTTGGAAATGCTGGTGAGCATCATTCACACAGAAGACCTGGATTCAACACATTAGACGCGTTTCGTTCCCGAAACCTATTTCTTCAGCGCGGAGGTCAAGTTAGAGAGCATGGACGACCGCGACACACCTGAACCCTGGTTTCCGTTGGAAACGGAAACCATTCAAGTATCGCAATCTCATACTTCATCGAGTGCCAGTGACAGCGAGTCGTCATTTGATCTAGACAAAGCCGAAAAGGGCCTTGAAGCAGAGGCTGACGAGGATTTAGCTGATGGCGACGACCAACCACATACTCCTTCCAAGTCTCAACGCCTATGGTTGGCGCCTGGTTCGGACATCCAAGCTCGGAAGACCCATCAAACCCTCGACGCTAGCATAGGGCCAAGCGCCCTGGTGACGTTCTTCTGCGTCCGGGGCTCGTGGCCAAGGAACCAGGAAGTGCGTCCAGTATCCAAGATCGGCTCGCCGATTCACCCAGAACCTCCACTACATTGGTGTCCATCCCGTTCAAGGAGCTGACTCTGGATCAGTTCAAAATAATTGAAGACATATCACTCAATCGTTCATGTACTTCGGCATCAAGATCCACTTTTACGGCAAGAAGAGCAAGATGCAAACTCCAGGCTACCCAAACTACGCCCCGCAGAAGTGTGACTTGCAGTTCCTACATCCACGCTGGAGCGCGGAGACCTTCGCCACCATCATGCCTACAAGAAAAGGGTCCTGATTCAAATACAACTTCCCTGGAAGCGGATGTTTCGTGAGTGCACGAAGGTACTCTACTTTCATCGCGCCTTGAGTTTGAGCTCGGCTTTTCATGGCTGGGCTCGAGCACTTCATGGAAGAGCATTGCCAAGTAGTAAGCCCTGTTGTATTGGCTCACGGTGGACGTCGACCAAGATGTTGACTCTCAGACGTTGTACGACCAGCGTCAAGCCCGCACCGACCCTCTGACCCGCAGACTCGAGACTGAGGTCAAGCGTCTGTGCAGCATCAAATATTTCCCTGAAACTCTGTTTCAGGAACCAGGGGTCTAGTCGCTTCCTCAGTGTGTCTGTAACTCGCTTTGGGGGGCCCCACGCGTTGTCGACGCTCAAGGCGATGCGAAGTCGTTGACGCAGCAGCTAACGGAGCTGGACGAGCGTGACTCCGAACGCACTATTTGGGCAACTGCAGCCAGCGAAACTGCGCAAACCAGACATGGTTCGGCTGATCTCCGGTCGCAAATGATCCCGCTTCCTGCACGCGCGCAAATCGGGATCGTACCTGACCGCATGGATGACGAGGTCGGAGACGACAACGACAACGATGAAGGTGATGAGTGAGCTCTCGTACGAAATTCTAATTCTGGACGTAGTTCCAGCTTTGCCACTTTTGTATGTTATAGCGTATCTAATTAATGTCTTGAATCACCATTTATGGCTCAGTTCTTTCGTTTCAGACTTTGTTTTGTGTACACTCACCAACTTAACCTTGAATCAGGCTTTCAGCATCACTCACTATTTCTTCATTCCACCTCTGCCGAAATCACACCAGTGCGAACGCAGGCTCCCAATACCCCACTTGACCTCACATATTCTATCACTCGAATAGCTCCATGGCATATCCACATTCTTCTGTTCATCACATATACGTCCGGCCACATGTACGTCTAGGACAAACTTTTATATTTAGCACCATCTCTTTAATACATCTTCATCAACCGGACTCAGGGGCTTTATTAGTCATCTTCACAAGTTCAGCGATCTGCATCCAGGTATATGCGTTCCACGAACACTACATGCTTGGGAGGTTGTATCCCGATTGCATGGCGTTGAAACGAGCTCTCGCTCTAGCCCCTGGCTGAAATCATTCAGGAGGGTTTCGCACCTTAGTTGTGTTACTGACAGCCACTCTAGTACTTCATAATTCTTCCACTTGATGAGATATTCTCGAGTGCGGCGAGAGGTTCGGTGTCGCTTGACCCAACGCAGGTCCCGAATCTTCTCGACTTCATGCTCGTCGTTCAGGGTGTCAGGCTCCTATCTGTCTTCGGGAAACAAGGCTGTGCCTAAGTCGCCATCCTCTTCCACCTCGATCTCTTCAACCAGACGATTGGGGAACAACGTCCGCGGCTTTGAGCGACTGGCATGCACCCAACGGTTAACACATACCCAATGTCCTTGAACTTGAGCTTGATTCTGAATTTGTCATGAATCACGTCAATTCTGACGGAGCATGCCACATGTGTGCCAACTTCCGACTCCTGGACCCTGGGTATGTAAAGCGAGACATTGCCATCAATCTTAAATTGAGTCTTGATGCGCTCAGATAGTTCACGCCACTTCGTTGTCTGAGGCTCTGAGCGCAATGACTTCGCCTTCTTCTGCAGCTCTTCAGCACACGCTTGATCATAGCTGTAGTCCCGTCGAAGCTTGCGATGCCACTCAAATGCACTACGTTCAGGCATGCTGGACGGCTTCGGTCTTAGCACTGCTGAGGTCGTCTCTCGGGCATCCCAAACGCGAACAAAAAAACATGGTGTTTCAAGCCATGTTGTGTCGAACGCCATGTCCGAGTGTTCTGCGTGCTCGTCCCAATCATTTTGGTCGGCATCGCCAACGTAAGCCCTGATACTTGGAACAGCGGTCTGCACCGAGCGTTATTGTTGGCCGTTGGCCTGGGGGCGATACGCCTGTGCCGCGTGCTGTTTGCTACCAAGCATCTCCCCGAATCGGGTAATACATTGGGTCTTGGTCGTGGGGCAACATTGAACTTGCTCCAAATCTCCTGAACACGCATTCCTCGTACGCCTCAGCCACAACCTGATCTGTCGTTGAGCTCACTGATTTACACATCACAAAGCCTGAAAATGAGTCTTGAAACAATAGTAAAAACGTGTTCCCGCGCTCAGACTTTGGCATGTGCGTGATGAAGTCCATGGACACAACTGCAAACGGGCGTCGAGGCTTAATTTTCCCTGGAGGTTGTCCTGGGTTTAGAGAGTTCCCTTGGCCGATGCGTAGTCAGTGCATTCCTTGACGAAACTCTCATCATCAGTAAACTGCGAACGCAATTTTCCGTACGTTCGATTCGAAAATCTTCATACGCGTAGTGTAGAATATTTGAATGCAAACCTGTTGGAATTACCAACTTCAACTCTAATTCCCTGTCACGTGGCCGCTCTCGCGTATCTCCGCTCAAGCGATAAAAGACCTCGTTCGAACCCAATACGAGGCGATCAGTTTATTTGATAACCATCTTGACCTGAGCACGGGATCACTGGCAAAGATCGCCCTTCAGATAACTCGTGATCTCCTTCAAGAAACTGTCTCCACCCTGATGAACCTGGATCCGTCGCCAACGTTCCGCCTGGTACTTGAGCGGTCCCATTACCACACTTTGCTGCGGTTCTTGCCTTGAGCGCGCTCGTGTCAGGGCCACCGTAACGGTGGCCGCAGGTATCAGCGGGACATACTCTGGTCTTGACTGCGTTTCCGCGTTTAGACTTTCTTCCTTTGCCGCACTGTCATCCGAGACTTCAGATGGCTTCATCACCTTCTTTGATATCGTCGACACTAATTACAGGTGTAGCCGTTCTTCCGCATCTTCAGCCTGCCACGGCTCACTAATTGCCAATGTCTTCGACGTCAAGTAATCTGCGGTCTGATTGTACACTCGCGTTACGTGAACCAACCGAACAGTCTTGAACTTGGTCTTGAGAGCTTCATATTCAGGGAGGCTGCGTTGAAGGTTAGGCTGGT